>JASDQU010026852.1:23711-53298 GCA_032191745.1 Picea mariana
GTAAGGTATTATTGGTAAATCAGAAACGATTAGGTCTAGTCAGCTATATCTTAAAAGTGTGAATTAAGGTTGAACAAAACCTAACTCTGTCAAATGCTTACAGAGATCTGTAATCGAATATTAAAGGTACAAGGGTTGATGGATCCAAAGACCATTCTCGAACCCAGGACTTGACTTTCACATATCTGGTAATTCTGTAAACCATAAAGGAGCATAACCCATCCTAAGAATTATAATAGACTGTTACCAGCAAACTCATACAGGAACGTTTTAGTAGACTGGACTGTCAAACTTTTATGTCGAGCTGAAATTCAAGAGTAAGGAAGAAATCTTTTCCAAAATCCCTGGTGAGGAAACTACAGAATCTTAATGTGCATCAACACCCATGAAAGAAAACAAGACAACCATACAAAAAGTCTTATAGTCTTAATTAATTATAATACAAAATTTTTGTGTAGCAATGTCAATATAACAAGTATAAACCCTAGAATTTCTTTCAAGTTCCTTTTACAGCATGTTGTACAGGATTTTCGGACTATTTGAACATCTGAAGATGAATACATTCTAAACGATAGTAATGGCAATAAATTTCAAGTTTGGGATGAGACTAAACAGAGAATCGACTGGAATAAAAGTTCCCAACTCAGTACACTATTCAATTAAAAACAAAGTCCTATACAATAACACTTATACATAGTAGTCGGACCAGAAAGAGAAGAATAGAACTGGAGGACCCCCTCATCCCAACCATTGGAGGCAATAGAATGAAACTATATCAAACATCTAAGAATCCAGAAAGAGACCGTGCCCTTGCACTATTGAAACTCTGGGAAGGCCTACAAAGGGAACTCAAATACCTCTTATGTCAAAGGTAAGAACCAAACATCCGAGATCCTTGGGTAGGTGAAAGCCCTGAAAGAATTATCATTTAAAAATATTAGTAATCATAGATAAAAGTGTTAAAATACCAACAAAATGATGACGGTTAGTGAGGAAGTATTTCGTGATCTTACTTAACTTCCGTTTCGACGGGTTGGCATTGTCTTTCCTATTGTTTTCCTTGTTGCATTCCCGTCTGGACAAATTCCTAGGCCGAAGGTGGATGGCGTATTAATTCTCTGATGGGTACCCTCGCATCAAACAAGACCCATACTTAGTGAATTATATAAACCCTGAAAATAAAGAGATTTTTACAAGGAGGAAGTCCTCGCACAGCGATTAACGATTCCAATGAAAGGAAGAAATTTGACATTAGTAATTTTTCTTATAAAGATTTAAGTCAGACTGTACACCAGTATGGAATAAACTGTTCATATTGAACTAGAAAACTACACATAACTATCCAGAACCGAATCACATATAATAGTTATAAGTCATTTAAACATTACAGTGATGTCCCAACTATTTAACCGAATCGAATATCACACGATGAGGGTAGTGACTACTATAAGTAAACATTGGAAATATTGCAAAAAGAAAAAAATATCATCATGGGATGATTCAAATCTCTATAGAGGTATTGAGTTATTTGACATCAATCAAAAGATTTGACATGGGGAAATAAACTGGGAGGTTACGAAACCCTTTATCCCAAAACATAGAAAAAAAAATGAACGAATATACTCTCCCTAAAACCAAAGGAGAAAACAGATATAAATTCAAAGGAAATTCCTCCTCCAAGTTTTAGGATAACTTCGGAAGAAATACAGAGAAGTTACACCAAAGAAGAACCCGGGAAATGCATCATCTCATTTATCAACTAGAGTATCACGTGTAATGAGAAAACTTACCAGGGATGAGGACCACACCGTCTGTTACAACCCAGGAGTGACTACCATGAAAATACACTGCACCTCAAAGATTTGTTACACAGAGCCTCCTCGCAGAACTCAACAATGACAACTATGAACCCACTTCAACCCTAAACAACGTCCTGTCATATTAGAGTAAATGTGGAGAGCACGAAGGGCGGTTGGCCATGTGACAATGTTAGAACCGGTATGACATAATGGGTATAGAGCCCGGTAATTTCAATGGAACTCGTAGAACTACCTTTAATAAAACTTACGAAGCCTTAACTGCCTTCATAGTGGACCATTTCTTTCACTTAAGGAGTGCCATGATGAAAACCCTCACGACTCAACTGAATTAAAAACCCCTTTCTTTCCCTCGATATTAACGTGAGTCAGCAGTCTGGTCTTAGTAGTGGAATGTCCATTGGCATTTGGATGTAGTAATTGTCTTACGATTAACCCTGGTACTAAGAACCTTTAATTAACTGAGACATGGTGGATAGGCTATTTAACTTATATTAAAACCTGACTTCGATGAATCGTATGGTGGGGAAAACAAAAGGTAAAGTCGCCTAGGGTTAAAATTAACTAGGTAGACCTGTGCGCAATGATGGAAGTCTTATGTTTTAAAGGGGTGAATCGTAGTAGGAGTTATAAGACCCAACTTATACACATGATCCATTACATGAAAGGGTAAATGTAATGGAGGTGAAAGGGACCTCTTGTGGTAGGTAGAGTTTAGAGGTTGTCCCATTGAGGTTTTTATGAACTGAGTTTTTAACCGATCTTATAATAGAGTTTATACATTCTGTTTTGTCAAATAGTTATATAGACTAAGATAGATATTAAAATATATATATAATAAAAATAAAAATAAAATGGTTCATTATAATGAGGTTCATTACATATGGTATTAGAGAAAAAGTTACAACACTGGGTCTGAACAGGGCCACAATAGTTGCTTAGTAGATATTCTAATTTATGTAAAACTAATAAACCTTATGGTTACAAACATAAAGGCTTTTTGTTTTGTGTTAATTATGGAAGTTTAGGACGAAGCAAGAATCAGGATGGAAGGAAATATGCAGCAAATACCTCCTGGAGATCCAAGACAGAACAGTGACAGAAGCTCACCCACAGAGGTGTTGGAAACAATGAGGAATCTTATTATAGAACTGCAGATTTTCAAAGCCGACAATGAAAAATTGAAGAAAGCATAGCAGGAACAACAAGAGATAAATGAAGTCCTAATACGCAGTATAGTGAGCAAGAAAATCCCAAAGGATGATAACCATGATGAAGGGGTCAGCAAAAGGTCCTCCAAAAAGTCTGGGCCAGAAACAGAAAAAGGAGACAGTTCGTCTAAAGGAACACCTTCAACTGAAGACAAAACTAAATCAGATAGAAAAAGAAAACAAGTAGACCACCTTGAAGGAGAATTTAAAAAGATTAAACCAGCTACCTTTGATGGAGAATCCAGGACAGGAGAAGAAGTTGAGGCATGGTTGTTGGACATCAAAAAATACTTCTAGATCTACAACTATTCCAACAATATGAAGTTCAGAATGGCCATCTACAATCTGAAAAGGAAGGCCAGCATTTGGTGGCAAGACTTGAAATTGGCCAAAGGCCTAAATGAGAAGCAGTTGGAATGGTCTGACTTTAAGAAGTATTTAAAGAAACAATACCTTTTTGAAAGCTATTATGAAAGGAAGAAGAAATAATTTTACAAGTTACAACTTGGACAGATGACGATGGAGGACCTTATAAATAAATTTCTGAAATTACTATGTTTCGTACCATACATCCTGGAGGATAAGGTAAAAATCCAGCGATTCTTAAGTTGTTTACCACAGTCCTACAGGGACAGAATTGAGTTTGACAACCCCAAATCCTTGAATGAAGTATTCAGGAAAGCACGAATGTGCTATGACCAATATAAACAATGGGTAGAGTTTCCCAAAGCCTAGAAGGATACGAAACAAGATCAAATGAACTAGCGGAAGAAGGGATACCAACCAACTCCTTATCGGAATGCAACAAAAATTTTTCCGATAAAGGATTTTCACTCCAATCATCCGAATATGCAAGGCAGCGGTAAACTGGTAAACCTGGGAATGAAGAAGTTTGGGGATAGCTCCCGCGAGACATTAAAGTGTTGGGAATGTGGAGAGCCTCATCTAAGGAGGAACTATCCACGTTTAATTTCAGCAAACAGAATAGTTGTTCATAATTTTCAGGAAGCCTCGACGGTGGGAGACACGGGCAGAAGCCTGCATCGGATAAATGCAGCCATAGATGGTCGACAAGCTGACCACCAGTCCTCGGTGGTATAAATTGAAGGTAAAATCAATAACACTCGAATTTATGTTCTAATTGACCCTGGAGCTACATTAAGTTATATTACTCTTGATTTAGTAGAGTCAAATAAACTTATGAAACTAAAGAACGCAAAATCATGGCTTGTACAACTAGCAACAGGTACTAAAAGGAAAGTAGTTGACTTTATTTCTGATTTCGAGCTCAACTTAGATGGTCAAAATATAAGAACAAATCTGAACATCCTACCACTAGGATCTTACAATATGATTATTGGGATGGATTGGTTGGAACAACACAAAGAAATACTAGGTTTTTATACAAATATACTTAGCTATAAAGACGATTTTGGCATTGCTAGAACAACCCAAGCTATACCAAAACCTGTATCAGTCAGACAAGTTTCAACGATGCAACTCAAGAAAGGTATGAGAAAGGGATGTCAATTTTATGCCATCCAAGTAACAATTCTGTTAGAAAAAGAAGATAAGCCAAAGTTAGAAGACTTTGTTTTCCTATGTGAATTCAGAGACATGTTTGTGGATGAGATACCAGAGTTACCTCCTAGAAGGGAAATAGACTTCTCCATAGACCTACTACCCGGTTCAGCCCCTATCTCAAAGGCACCTTACCGAATGAGTTTACTAGAACTCACAGAATTAAAAATACAATTACAGGAATTGTTGGACAAAAAGTATATTAGACCGAGTGTTTCACCATGGGGGGCACCAGTCCTCTTTGTGAAAAAGAAAGACGGTACTCTAAGACTATGTATTGATTATAGACAACTGAACAAAATGACTATTAAGAACAAATACCCCTTACCAAGGATAAATGATCTGTTCGATCAAGTAGGTGGGGCCAATATCTTTTCAAAGTTGGATTTACGATCTGGTTATCACCAAGTTAGGTTAAAAGACGAGGACATAAGTAAAACAACTTTTCGGACAAGATATGGACACTACGAATTCGTAGTCATACCTTTCGGATGCACTAACGCACCAACCACATTTATGTGCCTGATGAACAATATTTTAAGTTAGTACTTAGAAAAGTTTGTGGTAGTATTTATCGACGATATTCTGGTCTATTCAAAAATGGAGGAAGAACATGATGAACACTTAAGGATAGTTCTGAAAACATTGACGAAACATAAACTGTACACCAAATTTGACAAATGTGACTTTTATCAAAAAGAAATACAATATTTAGGGCATGCAATTTCAGCAGGAGACATTGCCATAGACCTAGAGAAGATAAAAGCCATTATGGAATGGTCGGTACCTAAGGATGTAGCAGATATCCATTCATTCATGGGAATCACCGGATATTATCGTAGATTTATAGAAGGGTTTTCCAAGATAGCCTACCCTATCACGTCATTACAAAAGAAAGGGACCAAGTTTAACTGGTCAGAGAAGTGTCAAGACAGTTTTAACAAGCTGAAGGGATTATTGACAACTGCACCCATATTGAAGGTAGCAGACACAGATAAAGACTTCGTCGTATGTGTTGATGCAAGTAAAGAAGGACTAGGTGGTGTCCTAACTCAGGAAGGACACGTTATTTGTTATGAGTCCCGGAAATTAAAAGAACACAAGTGAAATTATGTCACTCATGACTTAGAATTGGTAGCAGTAATACACGCCTTAAAAATGTGGCGACACTACATAATGGGCAGAAAATTTCTACTATTGATGGATAACAGTGGGGTGAAATATCTGTTTAGTCAACTAGATCTTAATGCAAGACAAGCAATATGGCTAGCCTTCTTGAGCGAATTCGACTTCGAGGTCAGACATATCAAGGGTAAGGAAAATAAAGTAGCAAACGCTTTAAGAAGAAGAGTCCATGGGTTATTTGAGATAAATATCAGCAGGGATGAAAGGGATCTGGAACAAAGAATAAGGATGGCAGGTATTAATGACGAAAATTACACTAAGATAATGGAAGAATTACAAGGCAATACCGCAAACTCAGATAAACCAGATCTAAGTATCGACAAGAAGGGACTATTGCGATTTAAAAATAGACTTTACATACCAGATTCAACAGAGTTAAAATTAACAGTTTTGGATGAAGTGCATAAGAAACCATACTCTGGCCATCCAGGTTACTAGAGAACAATAACAACACTTAGAAAAATATTTTATTGGCCTAATATGAAGGGAGAAATAGCAGAGTACTTGTCTAGGTGCCAGGATTGTCAGCAGGTTAAGGCCGAGCACCCACTTCCAGCCGACCTATTACAACCATTACTAGTACCAGAATGGAAATGGGAGACCATATCACTAGACTTTATAACAGGTTTGCCTAAAAATTAGAAACAGAATGATTCTATCATGGTTGTAATCGATAAACTCAGTAATTTTGCACACTTTGTTCCTGTAAAGTCTACTTTTAAAGCTATAATCATTGCTGAAATATTCATGAAAGAAATTTTTAGACTGCATGGTATTTCTAAAATTGTGATTTCAGATAGAAATGTAAAATTCACATCCTCTTTTTGTAAAGAATTGTTTGTAGGACTAAATACTAATTTGAATTTCAGTACGAGTTATCATCCACAAATGGATGGAGAGACCGAAAGGACAAACCAAATCATAGAGGACATGCTCCACATGTATGTAAGAACAAAACCGAATAAGTGGGAAGACTATCTGCACTTGGTAGAATTTGCATATAACAATGGGTACCAAACTTCGTCTAAGTTAATCCCTTTCGTAGTACTGTACGAAAGAAAGTGTACAACTCCAATTAGTTGGGATAACCCAGCTGACAGGCTCATGGTTGGACCAGAGATGCTCCAAGAAATGGAGAACATGGTAAGGAAGGTACAAGAGAACTTAAAAGAAGCACAGGACAGACAAAAGAGCTATGCAGATCAGAAAAGAAGACACTTGGAATTTCAAGTGGGAGACCATGTTTATTTGAAGGTTAAAGCTTGAAAAAGCTCATTGAATTTAGGGAATTGTGCCAAGTTGGAACCCAGGTTTTGTGGGCCCTTCAAGATACTAGCTCGAATTGGACCCGTAGCATACAAACTCGCACATCCAGCTAATCTAAGAATTCATAATGTATTTCATGTTTCCTTGTTGAAAAAATATATTCATGACCCTACTCATATGATTGATTGGAACTTGGTGTAGGTGGAACCCCTACATATTCTAGACCGGAGAGAAATAGCACTTCGGAACAGAGTCATCGCTCCGATAAAGGTGAAATGGAAGCACTTTAGTCCCAAGGAGGCCACTTAGGAGTTGGAGAGAGATTTGCGAAAATATCATCCAATCCTGTTCCAAGAAAGGAATGAACACTTAGGACAGTGTTTTATTGAAGGGGGATAGGATGTGACATCCCCAAAAATAAAGTATTTTTGAAATTTAAATTTGTTGGAAAATTATTCCGTTTTTAGTAAATTCCAATTTGGAAAATTTTTTCCATATATGGAAATTATGAATTCCGAATTTAATAATTGTAATTAATTATTATGACTGTTGGGCAGAGATCTGATTTGACCCAACTAACTATTTGACCATGACACTTGTATGAAAACATAATATTTTATATTGATTGCAGGAGGACAAATGGAACAACCATGTTAAAATCAGTTGACCATGACTCCATGAGTGGGGAACATGTTGGAACTACCTCTAGTCTGATTGGTACAAGTGGAAAATCAGTGATTTGGCCATTGGCAGCCCCTGAAAATCAAGTATTTAGAAAGCTGCAAAAATTCCCAAGGGAGGGAAAAGACCTAGGCAAAAAAGACTCTATTGATAAATAGCATATGTGAGGAGGCAGGACGCTGCCAAGTATGCTGGGAAAAGAGACTATGGATTCTTCCTTGTTGTTATGAACACTACTGAGTGAGTGTGAGGCAAGAGGAATCTGCTAGAATTGAAGGACATTGCTGAAGAGGAGATTTCAAGTTCACCCTCATGGATTCATGGTCATTCTAGGGGGTGAATCGGGCAAGTGATTTTGGCTTCCCTATTCTACGGTTGGGAGGAACGTGGTTGTTCCCTTTGTCTTCCTGCAATTTGATTCAGATATGTTATTCTACCTTTCTCTGGTTAAATGTTATGTTCTGCAATTTGTTTTCTTCTATGAATGAACTCCTGATCGAATGATGCGGTTAGGAAAGACCTACCAAATACTTTCTAATCATTAGCTAGGAATGGACTTGTTTTATTGGGACAGGGTGTTGTGTAAATACTAAGTTCATTGAATGTGTAAACTAGTAAGACGAGTTTTGTAGAGGTTACTACTCTCATAATAGTATAAACTATCGGCTACACCTCGCTCTTAATTAATTCTGTTGAGTAAAAATTAATTGCTTGCCTGATGTGATTGGAGTCAAGCATATCCATATCTATGGCGAATAAAGTTTCCTGTAGGTAATTATAGTATACAATGAGTCTCCACTAAGGAACATGCAAGTTCAGATTTAAAGTAAATACATCATGTATCACTGAAATTATTCTTGATAGGCATATAGAATATGTACAGGTGTATTACAAATAGATTTACATTATATAATAGGAATTCTATTCAAGCGATACAATGAAGCNNNNTATATATATATATATATATATAACAATAAGGTATTAGTGGTAAATCGGAAATGATTAGGTCTAGTCAGCTATATATAAAATGCAGGAATTAAGGTTGAACAAAGCCTAACTTTGTCAAACGCTTACAGAGATCTGTAATCGAATATTAAAGGTACAAGGGTCGATGGATCCAAAGACCATTCTGGAACCCAGGACTTGACTTTCACGTATCTGGTAATTCCGTAAACCATAAAGGAGCATAACCCATCCTAGGAATTATATTAGGTTGTTAGAAGCAAACTCATACAGGAATGTTTTATTAGACTGGACTGTCAAACTTTTATGTCGAGCCAAAAGTAAAGAGTAAAGAAGAAATCTTTTCCAAAATCCCTAGCGAGGAAACTACAGAATCTTAATGTTCATCAACACCCACAAAAGAAAACAAGACAACCATACGAAAAGTCTTATAGTCTTAATTAATTATAACACGAAATTTCTATGTAGCAATGTCAATATAACAAGTATAAACCCTAGAATTTCTTTCAAGTTCCTTTTACACCATGATGTACTAGATTTTTGGACTGTGTGAACATCTAAAGCTGAATACATTCTAAAGGATAGTAACGGAAATAAATTTCAAGTTTGGGATGAGACTAAGCAAAGAAGCGACTGGAATAAAAGTGCCCAACTCAGTACACTATTCAATTAAAAACAAAGTCCTGTACAATAACATTTATACACAGTAGTCAGACCAGAAAGCGAAGAATACAACTGGAGGACCCCCTCATCCCAACCATTGGAGGCAATAGAATGAAACTATATCAAACATCTAGGAATCCAGGAAGAGACCATGCCCTTGCACTGTTGAAACTCTAGGAAGGCCTACAAGGGGAACTCAAATACCTCTTGTGCCGAAGGTAAGAACCGAACATCTGAGATCCTTGGGTAGGTAAAATCCCTAAAAGAAGTATCATTTAAAAATATCAGTAATCATAGATAAAAGTATTAAAATACCAACAGAATGATGACGGTTAGTGAGGAAGTATTTTGTGATATTACTTAACTTCTGTTTCGACAGGCTGGCATTGTCTTTTCTGTTTTTTTCCTTGTCGCATTCCCGACTGGACAGACGCCTGGGCCGAAGGTGGATGGCATATTAATTCTATGATGGGTACCCTTGCATCAAACAGGGCCCATAATTAGTGAATTATATAAACCCTGAAAATGAAGAGATTTTTACAAGGAGGAAGTCCTCGCACAACAATTAACGATTCCAATGAAAGGTAGAAATTTGACATTAGTAATTTTTCTTATAAAGATTTAAGTCAGACTGTACACTAGTATGGAATAAACTGCTCATATCGAACTGGAAAACTACACATAACTGTCTAGAACCGAATCACATATAATAGTTATAAGTCATTTAAACATTACAGCGATGTCCCAACTATTTAACCGAATCAAATAGAGCACAATGAGGGTAGTGATCACTGTAAGAAAACATTGGAAATATTGCAAAAAAAAAAAAATATCATCAGGGGATGATTCAAATCTCTACAGAGGTCTTGATTTATTTGACATCAATCAAAATATTTGACATGGGGAAATAAATTGGGAGGTTATGAAACCCTTTATCCCAAAACATAGACAAAAAACAAACGAATATACTCTCCCTAAAACCAGAGGAGAAAAAAGAGATAAATTCAAAGGAAATTCCTCCTCCAAGTTTTAGGATAACTTTGGAAGCAATACAAAGAAGTTACACCAAAGAATAACCCTAGAAATGCATCATCTCATTTATCAACCAAAGTATCATGTGTAATGAGAAAACTTACCGGGGATGAGGACCGCGCCATCTGTTACAACCTGGGAGCGACTACCAAGAAAATACACTGAGCCTCAAAGATTTTTTACATAGAGCCTCCTTGCATAACTCAACAATGACAACTATGAACCCACTTCAACCCTAAATGGCATCCTCTCATCTCAGAGTAAATGTGGAGAGCATGGAGGGCGGTTGGCCATGTGACACTGTTAGAACCGGTATGACATATTGGGTATAAAGCCCAGTAATTTCAATAGAACTCACAGGCCTACCTTTAATAAAACTTACAGAGCCTTAATTGCCTTGACAGTGGACCATTCCTTTCACTTAAGGAGTGCCATGATGAAAACCCTCACGACTTGACTAAAGTAAAAACCCCTTTCTTTCCCTCGATATTAACATGAGTCAGTAGTCCGATCTTAGTAGTGGAATGTCTGTTGGCATTTGGATGCAGTAACTGTCTTATGATTAACCCTGGTACTAAGGACCTTTAATTAACTGAGATATGGTGGATAGGCTAGTTACCTGATATTAAAACCCGACTTCAATGAATCGTATGGTGGGGAAAACAAAAAGTAAAGTCGCCTAGGGTTAAAATTAACCAGGTAGACCTGCGCGCAATGATGGAAGTATTATGTTTTAAAGGGGTGAATCATAGTAGGAGTTATAAGACCCAACTTATACACATGATCCATTACACAAAAGGGTAAATGTAATGAAGGCGAAAGGGACCTCTTGTGGTAGGTAGAGTTTATAGGTTGTCCCTTTGAGGTTTTTATGAACAGAGTTTTTAACCGGTCTTATAATAGAGTTTATACATTCTGTTTTGTCAAATAATTATATAGACTAAGATAGATATTAAAAAATAATAATAAAACAAAAAAAAATGGTTCATTATAATGAGGTTCATTACAGCACGAATTACAGCTTTCAAATCATGTGTAACATAATTCCGTTCATGTTCTTTCAGTTTACGTGATTCGTAACAGATGACGTGTCCATCTTGTGTTAGGACACTTCCCAAGCCTTCTTTGCTTGCATCCATGCAAACCATAATATCTTTATCGGGATCCTCTACCCTTAGGATAGGTGTTGTAGTTAAGAGTCCTTTTAATTTATCAAAGTTGTCCTCACACTTTTTTGACCAAGTAAATCTTATTCCCTTTTTCTGTAGGGATGTAATTGGATGCACAATCTTAGAAAATCCTTCGATAAATCTTCGGTAATAACCGGTAATTCCCATGAATGATCTTATGTCTTCTACATCCTTAGGAATAGGCCATTCCATAATGGATTTTATATTTTCTGGATCAACTGCAATACCCTCTTCGGATATCACGTGTCCTATTTATTCTATCTTTCTTTGGTAGAAGTCACACTTATCAAACTTCGCATACAACTTGTGTTTCCTTAAGGTCTGCAACACTATTTTTAGATGTTCTTCATGTTCTTCTTTCATTTTCGAGTAAACTAAAATATCATCAATAAAAACCAACACAAATTTTTCCAGATATTGACTAAATATACTATTCATCAAACATATAAAGGTTGTTAGTGCATTAGTAAGACCAAACAGAATTACAAGAAACTCATAGTGTCTGTAACATGTTCTAAATGTTGTTTTATTTATATCTTCATCTTTTATTCTGACTTGGTGATAACCAGACCTTAAATCTAACTTAGAGAATATCCTTTCTCCTCCAACTTGGTCAAACAGGTCGTTAAATCTGGGTAAACGATACTTATTTTTTATCATCATCTTATGTAGTTGTCGATAGTCAATGCATAGTCTCAAGGTCCCATCTTTATTTTTAATGAAGAGAACCGGTGCTCTCAAAGGTGAGACGCTTGGTCTGATATATTCTTTATCTAGCAGTTCTTGCAGCTGAATTTTTAGTTCTGTTAATTCATGTAGACTCATTATATAAGGTGCCTTAGATATTGGGTAGATCTAGGTATTAGATCGATAGAGAAATCTATCTCTATTCTTGGAGGTAGCTCTAGTATTTTGTCCACAAATACATCTCTAAACCCATGGAGGACTGCAAAGTCCTCTAGACTAGGTTTGTTTTCCTTTTTTAACAGATTAGTTACTTGAATAGCATAAACTTGGCAACCTTTGTTCATACATTTCTTAAACTACATGGCTGATATCTACCTAACCGAAACTGGTTTTTTTATCCCTTGTATCGTCCTAACTATTTTGTTTTCATCTCTATAAATAAGTGACTTTTCATAACAGTTTAAAATTACTTTATGTTTCTCTAACCAGTCCATTCCAATGATTAAATTGTAAGATCCCAAAGGTAAAATGTTCAAATCTAACTTTGTATTTTGACTGTCTATGCTAAGTTCACATTTAGGAATAAAATATGTTACCTTTCTCTTGGTTCCTGTTGCTAACTGTACTAACCAATAATTAGCATGCTTTACTTTCTTGAACTTGTTTAATTCAACTAAACCAGTAGTGACATAACTCAGACTGGCTCCTGGGTCAATTAATATGGAAATGTGGTTATCATGAATTTTACCTTCAACCTCCACGATAGTGGATTGATGATAAACTTGCCTTCCATCCACAACTGCATTAATTTTATGCATTCCTCTGCCCATATCTCCTACTCTCGAAGCTTCTTTCACGTATGGACTGAAGTTCTTGCCATGGAAATTAAGCGTGGACAAATTCTCCTCAAGTGAGGTTCTCCTCACTCCCAACAATTCAATGGTTCTTTGGGGTTGTCCCCAACTTTATTGACTCCCAAGTTAATTGGCCTACACCTCCCTTGATCTCTCTATGTGTTTGAATGATATTCCTTCTTTTGGAAACTTTTTTCCATATTACAGAAAGGGGTTGGTTGGAACCCTTTCTTTTGATGATTCATTATGTCTTGTTTCTTATCCTTCCATGCCTTGGGAATTTCAAACCTTTGTTTGTACTGATCATAGCACATCCGATCCTTTCTAAACACTTCATTTTAAGACTTGGGATTGTCAAATTCAATTCTTTCTTTGTACGATTGTGGCAGACATCTTAAGAATCGTTGTATCTTTACTTTTTCTTCCTTGATGTATGGTACAAATATCAATAGTTCTATAAATTTATTTATTAGATCGTCCATGGTCATTTGTCCGAGTCTTAGCTCGTATAATTCCTTAGTGTTTCTTTCGTAATAGATTTCTGACAAATATTTGTTCTTGAAATATTTCTTAAAATCTGGCCATTCCATTTGTTTTTCTTTCAATTCCTTAGCCAATTTCAGGTCTTGCCACTAGATACTTGCTTTTCCCTTCAAGTTGTAAATGGCCATTCTGAATTTCATATAACTAGATTAATTGTAAATATTGAAGTATTTCTTTATATCTAGTATCCATGCTTCAACCTCTTCACCCATGCTTGATTCTCCTTCAAGGGTGGATGGTTTTATTTTCTTGAATTCACCTTCCAAGTGCTCTACTTGTTTTCCTTTTCTTCCTATGGTTGTTTTGTTTCCCGTCATGGGTGTGTCTTCGGAAGAACTATTCTCATTCTCTGTTTCATGACCAGAGTTTTTAGAGGACCTTTTGTTGACTTCTTCCTCCTTTTCAGTGTCTTTTAGGCTCTTCCTTGTTACTATACTTCACAGCATCATTTCATTTATTTCTAACTGGTCTTCCTGTGCCTTTTTCAACTTTTCGATATCTTCTTTAAACACTTGTAATTCCACAATGAGGTTATTCATTGTTTCCAAAACCTGGGTTGGGAAAATTCCTTCATTGTTATGCCCTAGTTCTTTTGGAAGTCCTTGATTAGGATTCTCTTCAGGTATTATTTCTTCTTCATTCTGTGCTGACATTGTCACAACAGACCAACAATTGTTTTGTTTGTAACAGTAAACATATTTGTTAGCTTTTCCTCAACAGAAGTAAAAGAATTAAAATAATTTTTGCCTTGTCGTGAGGCCCAAGTGCTATAACCTTCAACTCTAATAACATATGTAATGTACCCTTGAATATCCAACATTGTTTGCGACACAGAGGTAATCCATTATATATATTGTTATCACATAAAGTTGTCAAGGGGTGTAGGTCGTCCAAGTTTTTGGTCTACACAAGAAGCATCTAAGTGCAACATTCAAAAGAAGTCCATTTTGGGATGAAAAATAGGCTAGCAGACATGTTCATGTTTCAACGCCGGAGATCTCACATACAGTTTAGATTAGTGGCTCTTGTGCATTCATAAATTCAAATTCGTGCAAGGATTAATGACTAGCCCAGCGTCCCGAAGTCTGAAGTAAATCTGATCCATTGAAGGATGAGGACATGCATTAGAATCTCCCACTCTGGGAATACGGCGTTCTGGAGGATTGTAAGAGCTATGCATCGAAAAGGCCTAAAGCCCGAACTCCCAAAGTGAATCTCGGTCATCCAATTCAAGAGGACACGCGATGCCATATCTCTCACTTTGGAAATACAACACTCCAAAGGATTTTCAGAGCTATGTATCGAAAAGGCCTAAATCTTGAACTCATGAAGTGAATCTCGACTGTCCAAATCAATAGGACACGCGGTGTCATATCTTTCACTCCACAAAATATGACGCTCCGGTTGATTCTAAGAGCTATGTATCGAAAAAATTTTGAAGCCCGAACTCCCGAAGTGAATCTCGGCCATCCAAATCAATAGGACATGTGGTGCCAGATCTCTCACTCCAAAAATACGGTGCTTCGAAGGATTGTAAGAGATATGTATCAAAAAGGCCCAAAGCCTGAAATATCGTAGTAGTTTCATACCGTTGATCTCAAATCAACAAGAAAAATTGATCTTTGTAGCAAGGAGCAGGGTCCATCCGAGAGGGGCATGTGTAAGCAAAAGCATGGTTTTCCTGAATTGTGGACTGTGACAAGATAGATGACCATGCTTCATTGCGGGGACGCAACATGCTCAAACAATAAAATTATTGGGCGGTCCTGCAATTGAAACCATGGTAAAGAGGAAGAGCTATGTGGCGGAAGGTGGTAAATTGCGAGATCAAAAGCGGTGTGGATCCAAACCACCTTTGATGGCCCTGCAATCATGTGCTTATATAACAACAAATCCGAAAAAAACACATGGCCACCCCCTAGGCATTAAGACGCACCCTAATCCCGAGGAGGATTTAATTAAAGGAAAAGGGGCATGTAGCTGAGAGAATTTTAATCGGTGAATCTCACTTCAGGAGAATTGTGAATTGGAAACGGATAACCCAAATTCCCGAAGGTCGAAAAGAATCTAGACCATTGATCTAGAACTGACCGCAATTGTTAGATCTAGGAGGAGGATATGTGTTGCGACAGGAGATCTACGTCAGTATACCACGTCAGCAAGGACATGTGGCACAATTAGATGATTCCAAGTGTCAATATGAAATTGCCATTTTAGGTACATGTAAGTCACAAATCTAAGTGGCACATGCCAACCACTCGGCCAATACCAAGTCAGCAATGACATCAGCAAGCCACATCGCTTCGGGACTTCGGGATTCGAGATATTTCACCTTAGCATACCTCGTTTCTCTTGAATGTCGAACTCCTAAACTTCCTTACCTTCCACCCTTGGCTTAACCCTACGGTTCTGATCCATCCTTGGTAAAATCCAATGGTAAACACTTCCCCACGGATCTACAATGTAGATCCTCTTCGGGACTTCAGAACTTTGGGCTTTGACATTTTCTTCTCTATCACACATATACTTCACCGAAGTCGCAAAGTTTGAAGTACTTAGGGGTTAATCCTCATTTTTATTCCTTTGCAGGTTATGCAAGTTCGTGTAATCGGATGAAGGAAATATATTTCTCTAAAGGTATTCCAGTTCTTATCTATGCACACATTACTTTGGTTACATCCAGATTCTATGTATACTTCTTAGCACTATGTTTAAAATACAAAAGGTTGAGGAGTCTCTGATCTATGGTACTCCAACTGCAATGCTTGAACAAGATTCATTTGAATGTGAGACCTACTTTCGCAATACACTTGTAGTCGAATGAATCATTATCTTTCTATGGTAATAGATAATATAAAGGATATGTTCAGACTCTTGTTCTTCTATATATTCTTTGCATGCTATTAAATTGATAAGCACCCATCTAAGTTTATTCCTTATTACACCATTTCTCTACAGTGATTTTTATGTATAGATTTGAATAGCACTTCAAAATATATATAATCCAATGGTCAATAGGAACATAAAAACTGTTCTACCATTTCTTTATGTATGAGCATATATATATATATATATATANATCATATGTCTGTATCTTGTTCGAAAAGTTGTTTTGTTTATGTCTTGGTCCTTTATCCTAACTTGATGATAACCGGATCATAAATCCAATTTTGAGAAAATCTTGGCCCCACCAACTTGATCAAATAGATCATTTATCTTGGGTAAGGCGTATTTGTTCTTAATGGTCACTTTGTTCAGTTGTCTATAATCGATACATAGTCTTAGAGTACCGTCTTTCTTTTTCACAAAGAGGACTAGTGCACCCCATGGCGAGACACTTGGTCTGATATACTCTTTGTCCAACAATTCCTATAATTGTATTTTTAATTCTATCAGTTCTGGTAGACTCATTCGGTAGGGTGATTTTGAGATGGGGGTTGATCGGGGTAGTAAGTCTATGGAGAAATCTATTTCTCTCCTAGGAGGTAATTCTGGTATCTCATCAACAAACATGTCTCTGAATTCACGTAGGACAACAAAGTCTTCTAACTTGGGCTTATCTTCTTTTTCTAATAGATTCGTTACTTGGATGGCATAAACTTGACATCCCTTTCTAATACATTTCTTGAATTGCATTGCTGAAACTTGTCTGAATGAAACAGGTTTTGGTATGCCCTAGGCTGTCCTAAGAGTGCCAAAATTATCTTTATAGCTAAGTATCTTTGTATAACAGTCTAGTACATCTTTGTGTTGTTCCAACCAATCCATCCCGATAATCATATCATAAGATCCTAGTGGTAGGATGTTCAGATTGGTCCTTATGTTTTGACCACCTAAGATGAACTCAAAATCAGAAATAAAGTTAACTACCTTTCTTTTAGTTCCTGTTGCTAGTTGTACAAGCCAAGATTTTGCATGCTTTTGTTTCTTAAGTTTATTCAACTCTACTACATCGGGGGTAATATAACTTAACGTAGCTCTAGGGTCGATTAAAACAAAAATTCGAGTGTCATGGATTTTACCTTTGATTTCTACCACCAATTACTGTTGGTCAACTTGTCGACCATCTATGGCTGTATTTATCCGATGTTGACTTTTTCCCATGTCACCCACTGTCGAGGCTTCCTGCAAATTGTGGACAGCAGTGTTGTTTGCTGCAATTAAACATAGAAAGTTACTACTTATATGAGGTTCTCCACACTCCCAAGACTTTAATGGCTCTTGGGAGTTGTCCCCAAACTTCTTCATTCCCAGGTTTACCGGTTTACCGCTACCTTGCGTGTTTGGATGATTGGAGTGAAAATCCTTCCTTGGGAAACTTTTTGCTGCATTCTGATAAGCAGTTGGCTAGTATCCCTTCTTCCGTTGGTGCATTCCATCTTGCTTCTTATCATTCCAGATCTTGGGAAATTCTACCTGCTATTTATACTGGTCATAGCACATTTGTGCCTTCCTGAATGCCTCACTCAAGGATTTGGGGCTGTCAAACTCAATTATGTCTCGGTAAGTCTGTGGTAAACAACTTAAGAATCGCTGGATTTTTACCTTGTCCTCTTGAATGTATGGTACAAACCTTAATAGTTCTAGAAACTTATTTATAAGGTCTTCCATTGTCATTTGTCTGAGTCATAATTTGTAAAATTCTTTCATCTTCCTTTCATAATAGCTTTCAGAAAGGCATTGTTTCTTGAAATACTTCCTGAATTCAAACCATTCCAACTGTTTCTCTTTTAGGCCCTTGGCCAATTTCAGGTCCTGCCACTAAATGTTGGCCTTCCCCTTCAGATTGTAGATGGCCATTCTGACCTTCATGTTGCTGGAATAGTTGTAGATTTGGAAGTATTTTTTGATGTCCAACAACCATGCCTCAGCTTCTTCTCCTGTCCTAGATTCTCCATCAAAAGTAATTGGTTTAATCTTTTTAAATTCCCCTTCAAGGTGGTCTATTTGTTTTCTTTTTTTGTCTGGTATGGTTTTTTCTTCAGCTAAAGGTGTCCCTTTAGACGAACTGTCTCCTTTTTTTGTTTTCACACCAGAATTCTTGGAGGCCCTTTTTCTGACCTTCTCCTCATGATTAACATCTTTTGGGCTTTTCTTGGTTACTATACTACGCAGCAGGACTTCATTTATCTCTTGCTGTTCCTGTTGTTCCTTCTTCAATTTTTGATTGTCGGCCTTGAAAACCTGTAGTTCAACAATAAGGTTCCTCATTGTTTCCAACACCCCCGTGGGTGAACTTCCATCACTATTCTGTCTCAGATCTCCAGGAGGTCCTTGCTGCAGATTCTCTTCCATCCTGAATTATGCACCTTCTTGAGATGCCATTATTCAACACAAAACAAAAAAGATTTATGTCTGTAATCCACAGGATTTATTAGTTGTTTTCATAAATCAGAATATGTACTAAGCAATTAATGTGGCCCTATTCAAGCCCAGTGTTGTAACTTTTTCTCTGATACCATATGTAGTGAACCTCAAATTTACCATAAAAAAAAACTTTCTATGACATAATTCAACTTAGTTTAAGCTTAGAATTTAAGAGAAGGTAAGATTCAATTCGATCCATAATGACATTATTACACCAGTCTAGTTTACTTCGAACATAAATTTGTCAAAGTAATCAGTTCTGCACATTTAATTATGCTTGTGATTGCAAGTATGGATCTTCATGACTGCTAGAACAGTAGGTAACTTGACTGTCTGCTATGTGCACGTGTAAAGGAGAATATTATCATTTTTACTATAGAAAATTCACTTTAACTCTCTATTAACATCTGTACTTAATTCCACCTACAAGTAAGTATATACATATATCTTCTCCATATAATAATTTAGGTACTTGTCATGCCCAGTACACACTGACTTGTAATATGAACTGTTATTATTATACTTCTATCCCGGATGAAGATCCTCCAACATTTTCTACCAGTCCATTCATTACAGTATATGAGTTGTTCCTATAACAATAATTCCTACTATGTTCCTACAGTTTTGTGAAGGAACAGAGGTCAATCAGGTTTTCAGTGATTACAAATGCCGAACACATAGAGGACCCTGTTGTTTGCTGAAATCCAAAATATGGAACGACTGTGGGCCAACACTTCAGGGTTTCAGGATTCGGGGTTTTGTGAGTACAAGAGCCAGACATCAACATACAGCATTTCCCGAAATTCTGAAAAGATGTTGAGAACTCCGGGGTTTCGAGGTTCGGGATTTCATGAATACAAAAGCCAATCTTCAAGACAAAACAACTCCCGAAATTGCGAAAGGTGATCAGTACTTCGGGAATTCGGAGTTCGAGATTTCGCGAGTGTAAGTGCCCCAAAAAACAACATATACAAACCTCTGAAATGCGAAAAAAGAAAGGTGGGTCCCGTACTTTGGGATTTCGGGGTTCGAAACTTTGCAAGTTTCGGTGTCCAAACATCAACATAAACAAACTTCCGAAATGTGAAAAAAGAAAGGTCAAACCCGCTTTTCAGCATTTCGGGGTTCGTGGTTTCACAGTTTTCATAGCCAAACATCCAACATATAACAATCCCCGAATTGTGAAAAAGAAAGGAGCTAACATTTTGGGATTTTGAGGTTTCGGGGTTTCAAAAACCAAACAACAACACACAACCACTCCTGAATTCTGAAAAGGTGAGAGGATGTGGAACCAGTGCTTTGGGATTTCGAGATTCAGGGTTTCAAATGCCAAACAACAACACACAACAACTCCTGAATTCTGAAAGGTGAAAAGATGTGGGACCGACACTTCGGGATTCCGGGATTCAAGGTTTCAAATTCCAAACAACAACACACAACAACTCCCGAATGTCGAAAGGTGAAAGGATGTGGGACCAACGCTTCAGGATTTTGGAATTTGGGGTTTCAGGGTTTCAAATTCCAAACAACAACACACAACAACTCCCAAATTTCGAAAGGTGAAAGGATGTGGGACCAACACTTCGGGATTTCAGGATTCGTGGTTTCGGGGTTTGGAAAAGCAAGGGAACTTCGCATAAATGTAACCAGCAAGTTCCGAAAGCCGAAATTCACATTATTTTCATAATTCTAAGATTTTTGCCTTGTACTGGTATTATTACTTTCGTTCTGTGAAATAGTAGGTGTAGAAGGATTCAATATCCGTTACCTAATAGAATTCCGAAAAATATAAACTTAAGAGTTTATACGTATATAATCTATAAAAGGGTACAATAGGACAAAATTTTTTCTATATAAAGTAATTCCTCTTATAATCATTTAGAGTCTCTTTTAATCTGTGTATTAGACACCAACAATACTAGATATGTGCATCATAAATATAATTTCACTTTCATAATATTTTGGTGATTAAATACCTGTGTTTCGTGGGATCTATGTGTGGCTTCCTGGGTCCTTGACTATAGAAAGGATTTGCCCTACTAACATTCATCTCCCCTTTTTCTTATTTACATATATAACATAATTATGGGTGCTTCTGTCTAGCATTTTACTTAAAGGAGGGACAATTCTAGGGTTGGGATGTCTATTTTCGAACTTCACGACAAACGGATTATATCCATGAAAATATTTTATCTTCCTCAACAATTATATATATTTCTGCAGTCAGATGTGAACATTCCAGCAGACGTATTACAAATATATCTAAATACAAATTTCCTTCACATATATTCCTCACAATGAACAGATATGATCATTCAAATAGTTTACATTACTGCAATTAGATATAATCACTCAACAGATATATGACATCAATCAAACATAGTCATTCAAAATAGAGAGGGATAGATCAACATATCTTAATCCAATCCATGGGAAGACAAAGGGAACAACCACGTTCCTCCCAATCATAGAACAGGGCATCCAAAGTCACTTGCCCGATTCACCCCCTAGCCTGACCATGAATCCATGAGGACGAACTTGGAGACTCCTCAGCAATATTCCAAATTTTTTCAGTATTTATCCCCTTGCCTCACACTTGCTCGACAGTGCTCATAATAGCAAGGGGACTCGCACTGCTTCTCCGACATACTTGGCAGCGTCCTGCCTCCTCGCATATGCTATTTAACAATTTTTGCCCAGGTCTTTTCCCTCCTTTGGGGATTTTCACAGCTTTCTAAATCCTTGATTTTTAGGGGCTTCCAGTGGCCAAATCACTAATTTTCCACTTGTAATAATCAGCCCAGAGGAAGTTCCAACATGTTCCCCACTCATGGAGTCATGGTCAACTGATTTTAACATGGTTGTTCCATTTGTCCTCTTGGAATTAATATAACTGTTCTGTTGTTATACAAGTGTCATAGTCAAATAGTTAGTTGATCCAAATAGATCTCTGCCCAACAGTCACAATAATTCAATACAATTATTAAATTCGAAATTCGGAATTGCCATAAATGGCAAAAAAATTCCAAATTCGAATTTGCCAAAAACGAAAATAAATTTCCATCACACAAAAACAAGAATTATTTTATTTTTTTGGGGGATGTCACACCTTCCTTGTGCCCTCATCATGAATTTCATGGGATACATTTTCACTTTCAGGTGTCCTCTCTATTACGAAATTTTTCAATCCTTCCATGATATCCTCTTTTAAACCATCCATCTTTGCCTCCAACTTAGCTTCCACCTCTTGTAGTTCATCTTTTGTTATTGTCTTCTTTTGTAAATCATTTATGTCCATATGCATTTATTCACCTTCATCAAGAGTCCAAGTAGGATTGTCTGGAGGCTTATTTGGTGTAGAAGTTCCCTTTTTGGTGGCATGTTGGCCAAGTATCACTTAAAACCTTGATTTTGAGGTGGTTCTCCTAGACAATCTTCGTTTTATTGTATCTCCAAAATTTCAGCCCTTCTGAGTATGAAATTTTCTTTTTTGTAGCTCTCTGATATTTCTTCTCTGCAATGCCATAGGTATTATAAAAATTGGATGTTCCAAGTGGAATTTACGGTAACTTCCCCACAACTTGCTAATTTGTTTTCCTTTCGAGGAGATCTCACTTGTATAGCGTTCCCCGCACAAAATAATCTATATAAAATTCTGAAACTTGTACCAGAACTACTAATGTCTATCCAATATCCAATTCAACTGGTCTCAATCAATTTGGATACTCTAGGAATAATTTATGATTGTTTTACCTGGAACACCTACTTGAGACTAGTCAATAGGACTAGTGAGATACCCTATCTTCCATAAGGGGTATATACAAATGTAATATGACCCTATCTTCCATAAGGGGTATATACAAATGTAATATGACCTAGAAGATGAAATGGTTACCAAAGATACCTTACTAATTTTTGTGAATAGCGTCTAGATTTCAGGGTTTAGAACATTACAGAAAAACTTTTATAGCAAAAATTCTACAATGACTCAATTCAGGATGATTCCAAAACCCTATCTTAGAAAGGTTTTATCTCTGAAAGTGTAAGGCCTCAGGAGCTAAAATTTTAACCCAACGTACCTTGATTGGTCTACTAAATATCATCCAAGACGTTCCTTCCGAATCATTGTAGAAAAAATTTTATAGAAAAAATTCCAAGGTGTCTCAGATGTAGCAGCGAAACCCCAAGACCTTGAGTTCTGATACCATATGTTAGGAACCAAATATCAATATAGCATAGAAAAACCTTAGAATATTTACTCAATGCCTTGAAAAAGATATAAATTCAGATAATAAGCCTCTTTGAGGGGGCAACCTTTTTATGCCCACATAAATGTTCAATTACAAGATGATTCCAAATGAAAATGTATCCTTGGTATATATATATGAGACTAGGAGGTATAATTACAACTAATGGATTAAAGATGACATAGATAAATAACATTACTAATGTAATATGCCCCAATTAAGGGGTAATGAGCCACTATTTAGGTCTTAACACTTATACAACTAAATATCATCACTGTAAAGTAGACACCGCGATCAAAGTGTGAGGCTTTCTCTTTCTATTCTAATTCAATTGTATAATCTACAAGATATATTAGGCATTCATCAACCCAGAAAAGTATTGGACTGGGTCATGAATAAATCTCGAAGTATTTCTTTATATCTAGTATCCATGCTTCAACCTCTTCACCTGTGCTTGATTCTCCTTCAAGGGTGGATGGTTTTATTTTCTTGAATTCACCTTCCAAGTGCTCTACTTGTTTTCTTTTTCTTCCTGTAGTTGTTTTGTTTCCCATCGTGGGTGTGTCTTCGGGAGAACTATTCTCATTCTTTGTTTCATGACCAGAGTTTTTAGAGGACCCTTTGTTGACTTCTTCCTCCATTTCAGTGTCTTTTAGGCTCTTCCTTGTTACTATACTTCATAGCATCATTTCATTTATTTCTAACTGGTCTTCCTGTGCCTTTTTCAGCTTTTCGATATCTTCTTTAAACACTTGTAATTCCACAATGAGGTTATTCATTGTTTCCAAAACCTGGGTGACGAAAATTCCTTCGTTGTTATGCCCTGGTTCTTTCGGAAGTCCTTGATTAGGATTCTCTTCAAGTATGATTTCTTCTTCATTCTGTGCTGACATTGTCACAACAGACCAAGAATTTTTTTGTTTGTAACGGTAGACATATTTGTTAGCTTTTCCTCAACAGAAGTAAAAGAATTAAAATAATTTTTGCCTTGTCGTGAGGCCCAAGTGCTATAACCTTCAGCGCTAATACCATATGTAATGTACCCCAAATTTCCCAAATAAAAAAAAAAAAATTGTGAGAGGGCATTAAAGTCCCTTGAATCTCCAACATTGTTTGTGACACAGAGGTAATCCATTATATATATTGTTATCACATAAAGTTGTCAAGGGGAGTAGGTCACCCAAGTTTCTGGTCTGCACAAGAAGCATCTAAGTGCAACATTCAAAAGAAGTCCATTTTGGGATGAAAAATAGGCTAGCAGACATGTTCATGTTTCAATGGAGGAGATCTCGCATAAAGTTCATATTAGTGGCTCTTGTGCATTCATAAATTCAAATTCGCGCAAGGATTAACGACTAGCCCAGCGTCCCGAAGTCTGAAGTAAATCTGATCCATTGAAGGATGAGGACACACGTTAGAATCTCCCACTTTGGGAATACGATGTTCTGGAGGATTGTAAGAGCTATGCATCGAAAAGGCCTGAAGCCCGAACTCCCAAAGTGAATCTTGGTCATCCAATTCAAGAGGACACGTGACGCCATATCTCTCACTTTGGAAACACAACACTCGAAAGGATTGTAAGAGCTATGTATCAAAAAGGCCTGAAGCTTGAACTCCTGAAGTGAATCTCGACTGTCCAAATCAAGATGACACGCGGTGTCATATCTCTCCCTCCACAAAATATGACGCTCCGGAGGATTGTAAGAGCTATGTATCAAAAACGTCCCGAAGCCCGAACTCCCAAAGTGAATCTCGATCGTCCAAATCAATAGGATATGTGGTGCTAGATCTCTCACTCCGAAAATACGGTGCTCCGGAGGATTGTAAGAGATATGTATCAAAAAGGCCCGAAGCCCAAAATACCAAAGTAGTTTCGTACCGTTGATCTCAAATCAACAAGAACTATTGATCTTTATAGCAGGGAGCAGGGTCCATCCAAGAGGGGCGTGTGCAAGCAAAATCATGGTTTTCCTGAATTTTGGATTGTGACAAGATAGATGACCATGCTTCAATGCGGAGACGCAACATGCTCAAACGATAAAATTATTGAGCGGTCCTGTAATTGAAACCATGGTAAAGAGGAAGAGCTATGTGGCGAAAGGTGGTAAATTGTGAGATCAAAAGCGATGTGGATCCAAGCCACCTTTGATGGCCCCACAATCATGTGTTTATACAACAACAAATCTGAAAACATCACATGGCCACCCCCTAGGCATTAAGCCGCACCCGAATGCCAAGGAGGATTTAATTGAAGGAAAAGGGGCATGTAGCTAAGAGAATTTTAATCGGCGAATCTCACTTCAGGAGAATTTCGAATTGGAAATGGATAACCCAAATTCCCAAAGGTCGAAAAGAATGTAGACCATTGATCTAGAACTGACCACAATCGTTACATCTAGGAGGAGGATATGTGTCGCGACAGGAGATCTACGTCAGCATACCACGTCAACAAGGACATGTGGCACAATTAGATGATTCCAAGTGTCAATATGAAATTGGAATTTCAGGTACATGTAAGTTAAAAATCTAAGTGACATGTGGCAGCCACTCAACCAATACCAAGTCAGCAGTGACGTCAGCAAGCCACGTCACTTCGGTACTTCAATATTCGGGAGATTTCACCTTAGCATACCCCATTTCTCTCGAACGTCGAACTCCCAAACTTCCTTACCTTCTGCTCTTGGCTTAACCCTACGGTTCTGATCCATCCTTGGTCAAATCCAATGGTAAACACTTCCCCATGGATCTACAATGTAGATCCTTTTTGGGACTTCGGAACTTTGGGCTTTGACACTTTCTTCTCTATCACACATAAAATTCACTGAAGTCGCGAAGTTCAAAGTACTTAGGGGTTAATCCTCATTTTTATTCCTTTGCAGGTTATGCAAGTTGGTGTAATCAGATGAAGGAAATATATTTCTCTAAAGGTATTCCAGTTCTTATCTATGCGCGCATTACTTTGGTTACATCCAGATTCTATGTATACTTCTTAGCACTATGTTTACAATACAAGAGGTTTAGGAGTCTCTGATCTATGGTACTCCAACTGCAATACTTGAACAAGATTCATTTGAATGTGAGACCTACTTTCGCAATACACTTGTAGTTGAATGAATCACTATCTTTCTATGGTAATAGATAATATAAAGGACATATTCAGACTCTTGTTCTTCTATATATTCTTTGCATGCTATCAAATTGATAAGCACCCATCTAAGTTTATTCCTTATTACACCATTTCTCTACAGTGATTTTTATGTATAGATTTGAATAGCACTTCAAAATATATATAATCCAATGGTCAATAGGAACATAAAAATTGTTCTACCATTTCTTTATGTATGAGCGTATATATATATATATATATATATATATATATATATATATATATATACCACCATCATATCTCAAACCACCAATATTTCCAGTATTATTTAGCCATGATAATCCATAGGAAAACATGATCATGCAGTCCCTTAAGAATTGATTTTATTTATGTATACACAGTCAATTATATTCCTAACAAATGGTAATCATAAATATAACATTGAAAAATAATACAAGTTGAGATACATATCTGAAACCTGATGCTGGAATACAAATGGAATAGCCACGTTCCACCCAAGCATAGAACAGAAAAGCCAAGTTCAGTTGCCCTATTCACCCACTATCTTGACCATGAGTCCATAAGGGAAAATTGAATGATCCTCCTTACCTATAGTCACCATCCACAGATCATAAATTCATTTTCCTCACACTAACAGTGCTCATAACAACAAACAATTTATTTTCCTCAACATGCTAAGCAGCATCATGCCTACTCCCATATGTTGTTTTTATATGCATCCTTGTGGCTAGGTCTTTCCTTCCCTCCTTGGGAAATTCACAGCTTTAGAAATCCATGATTTTTAGGGGCTGTTAGTGGCCAAATTCCACATTTTCCACTTGGAAAAATCATCCTTGAGGTACCTCAAACCTATTCCCCACTCATGGAGTCATGGTCAACTATTTTTAACATGGATGTTTCATTTGTCTTCGAGCATTTAATTTATTAAAAGTTTGTCTTTCACATGTGTAAAAATAAAAGAGCTTAGTTAGGCAAGTCAAATCTTTGCCCAATTGTCATTAAATAAATAAATACAACAATAAAAATTCCAAATTTGTATTTGCCATAAATGGAAAAAAAAATTCCAAATCCAAATTTTCCAAAAACGGAAATTTATTTCAAAGTTCACTTAGAATTTACTATTCTAAAATCTGAGGATATCACATAGCTAGGAGACATAGTGGCTAAATTTTGGAGGAAAATTAGGGTATGGTTAGAGAGATATTAGCACCGAAGGTTAGTAACTTTTTGCAACCTTAGGGATATAGAAAACAAGTTATTACAACAATTGGATTTGTGGGTAAAATAAGATTCCCTAGGGAGGCAATACTCCTCAAAGCATCAAGAAAAATTTCCAAAATAGATAAACTTATAATTTGCAAAAATTATGATTCCCAAGAAAAAAAAATTATATCTCCAATGCAATGAGAAAATGACTAGTGCCTTTAAATATTGGGTTAATGGAGTCAAGTAAATGAACTAGAGATGTTACCTCCTTCAAGGTGTAAACCCTCTTACTCACCAAGGAAAGTATCTCTAGTTAGGGTTTGAAGATGAGGGGTGTAAATCTTCTTACTTCCTCAAACAAACCCTTGCAACATCAATAAACTTTAAGCAATAAAAGATGAAGACTAGAGTGGGGGTGTAAATGCTCTACTTCCCACCTATATCCTCGCACAATAATCCTTGACTTGAAACAAATGGTAGCATAAGAGTCAAAACCATACCAAATCAAGAAGATGTTAAGACAATCCACCATAAAAGATAGAAACCATTCATCCAAGGCTAGCGCCTCACTCCTCCATCAACTATTCACCAAAGATAGCCATAAACAAAAGCAGAAGAGACAAATATTCCAAGTGTAGCGAAAATTCCATATCAAGTCCTCTCACAATGGAGGAATATGTTATCTCAAAATGAGATCTTAGGATATATATTTATACAAAATGTAGCTGACATAGTTTGTCCACATAATATTAGGGAAAACACAATATTAGGGTTCAACAACCACAATATTTCCCCTTTTACAAAATAATATTAAATAATTCATCTAAAATTTCACTTTTGCACAAATAAAACCCTAATTTTACATTGACGTCACCCCTTTAGGGGATGTTTTGTCACTTGGGACAAGTCATTGGTGTTGGAGAAGCAATGATAAGCCTCCAAATGCCACATGTCAAGCATCTATGAAATCTGATCAAAGTCAATACCTCATCCTCCTCAAAACGTCCATGTGTCAATGAGTGGTAACACCACCACCAAACCTTATCCCCCAAATATGACATCATGCCCTAGGAGGTGACGTTTTGCCTCTCCTAGGAAAATAGTTTGGCAAGTGAAGCATGGGCTAAGTCCATCCAACTTTCCTCTAGGCCTCCAAAGGAATATCTCTCTCATCGGGCATGTGGGCCTATGTCATCCATTGTGTGGGATGCTTTCCCCCATGGAAGTTGAAGTTTGGCTTATTCTTCCAAAACTGGCCACCAACCTGTACTTGCAAGACAAATGGATATGCCCTCCAAGGATCTCAAGTCAAATCATCATGATGAGTGAATAAAGTCAATAAAAGAGCCATCAAAGCATGTATACCAACACTACATCATACAAATATGTGTTTAAGAAACTAGACGTTTTTCCAAATTTGGTTGTGGGAGGTTGGCATGGTACACTTTTTCAATTGATCAAAACCCCTAAGTCTAGAATAAACCCTATATGAGAAATATGAATGAAGAGGAGTGAATGGGGGAAGTACTCAATGGGGATGCCTTTATGGAGGGTATGTTTCTATAACATCCCGCTCTGGCGCACTGAGACCACTTATTATTTGAGGACACTTGCTCGCAAGTGATCTGGACCCTTTTGACATTAGACCTATTATATTTGATTATGATGTGATTGACAGATGACATGATGTGTTACTATTTGATTAGACGGGTGCTATCGACTCAGTTTGATTGAGTGTGCAGGGTTTTTGACCTTGAGGATGTAGAGGCATCGGTAGAACCCCTTGGACTCCGGATCGAGTCAGGGAGTGTGCTTTTCGGTTGATATGTTTATTGATGTTTCATTTGATTGATGATTTGATATTGACACTCTAACATGATTATTGGTGATGCAAGATGACGATAGCTTGCCGACTTGACTCACATATGGAGTAAAGGGGCCACACACAATTGCAGAGAGGTTGAGGG
>JASDQU010026853.1:0-16778 GCA_032191745.1 Picea mariana
GTGTTGGTCAAGCATATGGGGTGTATGTGAGGTAATTGGCTTGGAAACAAAGCACTACAAGAAGAGCTAAACACAAACATTGAACCATGATGATGTCTCAATCTTAAGCATCTTGAGAGATCTTGTTCAGTTGGATATCAACGTGCAAAGAGCCTTCCTTGAAGAAAATGTTCTCAATAATAGAAGAATTATGGATATGAGATTATTATTGGATTGTCAGTTGGTGTAACACCCCATTTTCCCCCAAGTGTGTAATTATGCTTAAGAATTCATGATTGTAATTGATGAACATTGTAACTGTGTTTTATGTTTAATGAAATCACCTACAAGCTAACTAAAGGGGAATACTTGTAGTACTAACAATGATACCACAAATGGGAATTGGTGAGGGGAAACTCGAAATTTCCTTGTCTTACCCAAAAGCCTAACTCCCACATGAACAAACTCGAATGAATAAACCTTCCTGAAAGTACCGTATTTTCCCTGTTACAAGAAAGCTCATTAATGGAACCAGACCCAATGGTTGGGGCAGCCATCACTGCCTTAAAAAATGTACGTGGAGGATGACTAGGTTAGTTGAACCTATTAGCCAAGAGTACCATGGAGGTGCCCCTTTGATTTGGGAGCTTGACTCCTGGGCCTACTTTTGACATAAGCAATATGGGGAACTCAAGAAAAGGAATGTTCCAGATCAGGAAAGGAAGAGGCAGAACAAAAGTAGAAAAACAATGTTGTATCACAAATAAGAAAGGGGGCTCGAGAAAGAGAACACAAGCCAGATTAGAGCATAGAAAATCTGGGAAGTTTTTGTGAAGAAAATAGGAAACTTGCCCAGAATACTCATGGTTAACATTGGAACAAAGAATACCCAGATCCAGACTGGAGCAGAGAGGGCCACAGGCTGGTGCTTGCTGGAAAGAAACTGACACTGATAAGGGGAGGGTGTTGAGGGGACTATGTAGCAGTGAAGGAACTCCCTTGTGTAGAGGAAATCTAGATGAGAAGGAATTTGGTAAGCTCAGGGAGGCCCTTGACTCAGTGGGAAGAAGGAATTTCTATTGTTTCTAGTGTAGTGAAGGAGAGTAACCTTCCTAACCAAACCCTTAAATTTAAATCCAACTTGTGGGAGTCCCTTGGTGGTATCATGGTCTGGCACGTGGGTGGCTTGCTATAGAAAGCACAGGTGCAACAAAGACTATGATTGGGTGGAAAGGATTTCACCCTCAATTAGTTGGCAGGTTGAAGTTTAACCTGAAACATATAAGTGTTTCTAAATGTATTTAGCAAATATTGTTAATGAGTGTAAATCTTGGCTTCTTGTCTTTAAAGGAAGCTTTAACATGTTGAATGAATGCTAAAATTTAAGTCTTGTTTGTATAATGAGGTTCTTTTTAAGATTGATTGATTGTCTATGGTGCATGTGTATGATAGGTCTGATGGAGGCCTATAACCCCGTGTTTTCCCTAAGCTGTTGAATGGGAATTTTACAGGATGAAAAAATATTCACTTTGGGGGCCGCTGGGAGGTGCCACCTATGTATTGAATAAGCAAGCCAAAGGTTCAAGCAGTTGAGGTTAAATTATTGTAGGCAATCCAAGAAAGGCGAAGAGTTTGTTCACCTCACGTAGCTCTATAACCCTATATGAATTCCCTTCCTAACCCCCCCAAAAATATCAGTTGTAGATCTGGTGTGGAGAGTCGATCATGATCGTTTGCCAGAGATACGAACTTTGGAGGAAGCCTTTCAGAAGGAGGGTTGTTTGGAAAAACTTGTGACATGGACACGGTGAACTTCTCGACAGGATTGTTCCGAGTCGATGAGATTCATCGATTCACCTATAGGTCAGATCGATAAGATCTGAACCATAGATCCTGTATTGAGCTATTCTGCTAAGCTTATTGGAATGAGACGTTTGGAAAGAACCACAAAGAGTGCATGGAGAAATACCGAAAGCAAGAGTTTGAAGGGACTAGAGCCATAGATATGTTGAGAGGTTTGGCCAGTGAGATCTGAGTTGTTGATCTCGTCGTGGGTCTAAGCCAATATAAAACCCTATCAGAGTCACGAGGTAGATTAACTGCTGAGCGAATATAAGATCAAAGAGTTTCCTGATTACTTGATTCAAGGATCTAATGACCATCGAATCTGTCAGAAAACTCAAGTTCGAAAGGAATATTTTGGGAAGAACCACAAGGTCGGGAAATAACCACAAGGGCAGGGAAGGATGTAATTTTCAATGGAAAAATCCCGAATGGGCGACGACCATTGATCTATCGAGGAGTCCCCTTGGTAAGATATCAACCATAGATCTTTTCATGGACCCCACCTATTGAGCGATTGGAGGGGATTGGGTGAGACTACTCATTGTCGTGTGGTTTAGGGGTTTTGAGTGAATTGTAACCGTTGTTTCCCCTTATTCCTATCTGTTGCATCTGTCAGGAGCAAATCTATTGAAGGAAATGCTTGAAAGAAAAGGTTGAGGTTGTGTAACCTATATTATTGATGAGGGAGAGTCAAACCCATCACCAGTCATTGATTAATCTACATCGAGGGAGCCATAATTGTTGATCCGTATGAGTTCATCTCCTGGATGCGTAGAATATTTTCCCTGAAGGATAACTAATGGGGCGTACCATGTCCAATGACATATTATTGCCACACTAACACACACACCTACCTATCCATATGAGTAGGTGATGTGGAAGAGTCCATGTGGAAACCATGTAGAACATATGATGTGGTGGAAGGTAATGCCTGAAAGACTTTGGAAGGCCATTCTGATTGGTCTGAAACTCATTTCTGACTCCGTAGATAACCAATGGAATGCTCCATGTGAGAAGGTTTCCATCCTTGGGTGATACGGATTTAGGAGCGGAACGAACTAATCAACAAACTGAATACAATAAACATAGAGATATGAAGAACAACAAATATATCCAGTGAACAATATCTTCTATCAAATAAATGAAATAGGTTGAAACTATAAAATTGCAGAACTGAAACACTTGCTCGAATGGTGGTAGCTATCTTTGAGAAGAGATGTGGATGATACACGCATCTGTCTAAGCAAAATGATTACAATAAGGCTCAAAAGGCATTTTTGATATTACTCATGAATGCCAAAACCCTAGACATCAAAAAACCTAACGCTAGGAGGTGAAACGCCAAAATTCATGTGGGCCCCTATGGGTAAGTTGGTACCTCAACTTCTCGGGGTTGTAACTTTTACATACGACCTCCGTTTTAGGCGAGTGATAGCCCATTGGAAAGGTATTTCAGAGAAATACACATTATGCCATCAAACTTTGACTTCATCTATAGTTTGATTGTGGCAAGCCAAAAAAACACTATTTAGGGCTCCAAAACAGCCCTGGAAGTACATCAAGATGTGTTGACATGAAAACATACAAAATAAGCCAATATGATTAGGTGAGAGGCCACCAGTATCCACCTGGAAGATGTGTAGGGATTTAGACAACCCTAGAATTGTAGAACCCATAATTACAAAGAAGTACAAAAGAACGTGTTGAACCAAAAACAAACAAGAGGGGCTAGTTGGAATAGGTGGGTGGCCACCAATATCCACCTAGATCAATCCTTCCCCCTTTAGGAAGTAATGGTCTCCATTGAGTTGAGATCCCTCATCAAGTGAGGAAACTTCTGCTGGATTTGGCCCTGGGTGAGCCACTCGCCTTGGTGTAGGAGCTACCCTGCCTTGACAACCTGATAAAGCTAGATCCTCTGCTGGCAAGTGCCCTTGACCTGTGTGTTCACTATCTGATCAATGGATGCTTGTTCGATGCAGTCATGATTGAGCTCTATTGGTGTCATCTATTCTACGATCTCCGAGGTGTCCAATAATGGTGGAAAATATGGCCAAAGGAGGTCCACATTGAATACTAGGTGTATGCCAAGGAAGGGTGGAGTGTTGAGCTCAAAAGCATTGCTACCAACAACCTTGGTGATAGTGTAAGGCCCATAGCGAAGTGGGCAGAGCTTCCGATGGGGACATGTGAGACACTCCTTCTGCAAATGTAACCAAACTTTGTCTCCAACCTGAAACTGGTGTGGTACCTTGTGTTGATCATCGCGCTGCTTGTACTTAGCATTGGATTTCTGCAAAATCTCTTGGACCTGTTGGAGGATGTGCTGAATCCGCTCAATGAATCTGGTGGATTTGTCGGTCTCAGACCGAACATGGGAAGAGTCTGTCTGTGTGGTGGCAAGAGGTAGTGCAACATCAATGGGACCCAAGGGTTCGAATCCCAGCCCCACCTGAAATGGGATATGGCCGGTGGAGCTATGGAGAGCCCTGTTGTAACTGTGATGAACATAGGGGAGACTCTCATCCCATGTACATGGATGCTTAGAGTTGTACATGTGCAGGATGTGCACAATCATCCAATTGACGACCTCTTTTTGGCCGTTTGTTTTGGGGTGGAAATCAATGGTTTTAGTGATCTTGGTGTCCAACAGTGATCAGAGACTCGACCAAAATGTGCTGAGGAACCTGTTGTCCTGGTCAGAGATGATGGTCTGTGGTATCCCAAAATGGACCCACACTCGTTCGAAGAAGATCTTGGCAGTATCTTCCACTGTGATATTCTTCTTGTAGGCTATGAGGATGGCCATCTTCGAAAACCGATCAACGACCACAAATACACAATCATTGCCTTGCTTGGTGGATGGAAGGCCATACATGTAATATATTGAGATGGATTCCCAAGGATTCTCAAGAGTAGGAAGAGGGGTGTATAAGCCTTGCTTCTTGATGGATGGATTGGCAATGGCACAGGCAATGCAAGATTTGATATACTTGCTGACGTCGTGTCAACGTTTTGGCCAATAAAAATGTTTCTGAAGTATGACCACAATTTTCTCCATGCCAAAATGTCCCGCCATCCGACTGTAGTGGGATTCCCAAATCAGCTTTTCACATTCGCTTTTAGGAACACAAAGATGGCCCAGATGGCATAATAGTCCATCATGAATGTGAAAATCCATGATAGTCACACCTGTACCCAAGAGTTGATAGGTGGTGGCGAAATCCGGTTCTTGCTGATAAAGTTGGGGACACTCAGATGCCTCATGTCCACAATAATGGAGCACAATGGTGAGTGAAACCATGGGAGGTCGAATGAGGCAGTCAATGACACGATTTGAGATCCCTATCTTATACTTGATGTTGAGATGGAACTGCTGTAGGTAGGTGGACCACTTCTGATGGCGATCATTCTACAATTTCCCTTGTGTCTGTATGAACTGTAGAGGCTTGTGATTAGTGTGGATGATCGTATCCTTTCCCATAATGTAATGTTTCCATTGACGACAGGATTGTACAATGGAATACATTTCCTTGTCAAAGGTGGGGTGTTTCCGAACAATATCATAGTCTCACTATGGTATGCCACCAAATGACCATGGTGAGTGAGAACTGCGCCTACATCATAATCAGATGCATCAGTCTCAATATCGAATGGTTGCTACAGATCGGGCAAGGAGAGTACTAGAGTTGAGCATAAACAATGCTTCAGATCATTGAATGCTCGTTGTTGCTCCTTCCCCAACACAAACGTTTCCCTGCCATTGCCCTTGGTCACCCAGCTGAGGGCCCATGCAAAAGTGGAGAATCCTAACATGAGCCCTCAGTAGAAGTTGGCTAATCCCAAGAAGCTCCGAAGCTCAGTTAGTGTGGTTGGGTCTAGCCAGTTATGTATGACTTGGATCTTAGCTGGATCAACATGTACCCCATGTTCATCAAGAATGTAGCCCAAGTATTGGACCCTATTCATGCCAAAAGAGCATTTTTCCAAGTTGGCATATAGCTTGTGTTGCCGCAGAGTGATGAAAACCCATTGAATATGCCAGATGTGATCCTCCCAACTTCTACTGAAGGTGAGGATGTCATCCAAATATACCACCACAAAAGATTTGGTGAAGGGTCTCAATACATTATCCATCAACCTCATGAAAGTGGTTGGTTTGTGCATTTGTTAAGCCAAAGGGCATGACCATCCATTCGAAGAGACCTTCTTTAGATTTGAAGGTTGTCTTCCATACATAAGTTGGTTTGATGGGAACTTGGTGGTAGCCAGACTTTAGGTCAATATTGTTGAATAACTTTTCCCCCTTGAGTTGGTCAAGAAGGTCATCAATCCTAGGAATTGGGTACCGGTTCCTGACAGTGATTTTGTCACCAAGTCTCGTCCGTATGAGTAGGTGACATGGAAGAGTCCATGTGGCAACCATGTAAGACATATGATGTGGTGGAAGGTAATTCCATAAATACTTTGGAATGCCATTCCGAATGGCCTGAAACTCTTTTCTGACTCCATGGATAACCAATGGAATGCTCCATGTGAGAAGGTTTCCATCCTTGGGTGGTCCGAATTTAGGAGAGGAACGAACTGATCAACAAACTGAATAGAATAAACATAGATATATGAAGAAAAACAAAGATATCCAATGAGAAATATCTTCTATTGAATACATGAAATGGGTGGAAACTATAAAACTGCAGAACTGAAACACTTCCTTGAATGGTGGTAGTTATCTCTGAGAAGAGATGTGGATGCTACATGCATTCGTCTGAGTAGAATGATTACAATGAGGCTCCAGAGGCCTTTTTGATATTACTCATGAATTCCAAAACCCTAGACATCCAAAAACTTAACCCTAGGAGGTGACACGCCAAAAGTCATGTGGGCCCCTATGGGTAAGTTGGTACCTCAACTTCCCGCGTCGTAATTTTTGTATACGACCTCCATTTTAGTCACGTGATAGCCCGTTGGAAATGTATTTAAGATAACTACACATTACGCCGTCAAACTCTAACTCCGTCTACAATTTCACTGTGGCGAGCCAAAAAAACACTATTTAGGGCTCCAAAACGGCCCTGGAAGTATACCAAGATGTACTGACATGAAATCATACAAAATAAGCCAGTTGGATTAGGTGAGAGGCCGCCAGTATTCACCTGGAATATGTGTAGGGATTCAGACTACCCCATAAGAGTAGAACCCACAATTACAAAGAAGTACAAAAGAACGTGTTGAACAAAAAACGAACAAGAGGAGCCAGATGGAATAGGTGGGTGACCACCAATATCCACCTGGATCATTGGGGGTTAAAAAATCGAGACTAGAGTCATAGTGGGAAGATGAATTTTGAAATCCCACCAGCCTAAGTAGGGCTTAGGGGGTCGGGTGTGTTACACAGTGGTATCAAAGCAGAGTTCAAAATCTAGGCTTGAATGGGCTAGTAAGGATGAACAAATTTTGTAATATTTTGCATGATGAAAGTTTATATCTTTACCGTTGAATAATTTAACTATACTAATGAGTTCTAACAACAATTCCTAAACAAGGTTGACAATAGGAATAGAGTCTTGGTTCGAGACTATTAAAGTCGACTGAAGCCTTGACAAGGATTAGAATATTTTTGCATATGATTTGAAATGTGGTTGCTAACAATGGCTTGTTGTTTCATCACGTAGGAGATACCTAGAAGGAAAAAGAGAAACATAAGTGAATGGTGCAACACAATATGGAAGAGGCCTCACATTTTCAAGATGAATAATCTCATGGAGGGAGTGCTAGAGAACCCCCTCCAGATTTGGTATCCACAGTAAGGAGTCTGAAAGTAGACAATGAGAGGCTCATGAGAGCTCAATTTGAGTAGGCATAATTAAATGTACTACTGCAGAGTTCGTCCAAGATACAAAAGTATTCGGAGCAAGGTCCAACTAGTATCAATGTAGGACGATAATAGTCTGAAAAGCTACAGATCCCATCAGATATTCAAAAGCAAGGGCCAACTCATAGTAATGTGGGGAGGAGTTACTCTAGGAAAAGGCAATAAGATACTAAGAAAAGCAGACCTAGTGGAGATTCTTCCACAGAGTTATCAAGTGGAAAGACCACTACAGGAGAGTTGTACAATGATTACATTGGGTCAAGTATTCATAAGAAGAGACACTCTCAGAGTTCTATGAAAGAGGAATTAAAGAAGGCAAAGCTGCCTACCTTTAATGGAGAAATCAAGAAAGGAGAGGAGGTCGAGGCCTAGTTTCTAGGATCAAGGAAGTATTTTCAAGTGCATAATTACTCATAAAATAAAAAGAAAACGATAACCATTTTCAATTTGAATGGAGGAGCTTCCATATGGTGGGAAGACCTCAAGGATGTTAAGGAATAAAAGGAAATTAAGTTGACTTGGAAACAATTCGAGAGATATTTCAAAAAAACATATTTATCAAAAACGTACTATGATGGTAAGATCAAAGAGTTCCATGAACATAAGTTAGGTAAACTTACCATGGATGCGTATTTTGTTGAGAGGTTCTTGGAGTTGTTGAGGTATGTTCCCTACCTAAAGGATGAGAAAGAAAGTATTCAAGTCTTTCTCAATGGATTACCACAATATTATTAGGATAGGATTGAGTTTGACAAGCCTAAGACACTAGAGGACACCATTAGAAAGGCCAAGTGTTGTTATGACCAATCCAAGCATAGGAAAGTGATTCTTAAAGATTGGGAAAGGAAAGATAAGTCTGGACTTAAAAGGAAGGTATTTAAACCATCCCAATATAAAAACCCAAAAAGAGGTGCTCAGTTTGGTCATTTGACTAGAAGTATACACCAACGGAATTTTCCACCTCAAAGTGGGGACAAGACAATAAAGCAAGTAAGGGAGAAAGTAGAGGAGTAGAAGAAGGGGCCTCTACAATTTTGGGGTTTTGGAGAGGCACATGTTTTGAGGGTCTTCCCTTATAGACAACATGGCAGTAAAGGACTTTCAATGTTCAAGAGGATATTACCATTAATTGTGTGTCCAAGAATGTTCCACGAATCTATGCAGCTGTCGAGAATCAACATGAAGACCACCAAGCTTCAATGGTGGAGCTGGAAGGTATAATCACCAAACAACCCATTTCTATTTTGATTGACCTTGGTTCTAACCTTATTTATATTTTCCCCCAAGTTTTTGAAGCATGTGCCTTATAGAGGAAAAAACATGAAAATCATGGTTAGTTCAACTAGACATGGGAACTAAGTGGAAGGTGACATAAATGATTGAAGCATGCCCATTTGAAATGAATGGATTTCATACACAAACAACCTTAAATATCCTACCTTTGGGGTCATATGATGTACTGATAGGCATGGACTAGTTGGCTATCCACAAAGAAAAATTGGAATTCCAAGACAAAACCCTAGAGTGTAAAGATGGAAAAGGCAACACGAGGGTGCTGCAGGGCGTTCAAAATCCTATATTGGTGAGGAAAATATCAACACTAAAACTCAATAATTTAAGCTGAAAGGGGTGTCCCTTGTATGCAATTAAAGTCCTAAATTCAACGGAGAATAGTAAGCTGAAGATTGAGGATCACCCAATGCCGTTGGAATTTAAAGATGTATTTCCAAAGGAGGTACCCGAAATTCCTCCCAAGTAAGGTCTCGATTTTTCCATAGACCTTGTACCAAGAACAATACTAACATCTACAATACCCTACAAAATAAGTATGCCAGAGATGGTAGAGTTAAAGGTGTAATTAAAAGAGATGATGGATAAATGGTATATTAGGTTGAGTGTGTCCCCATGGGGAGCACCAATGATATTTGTAAAGAAACAGGATGGTACCTTGCAGTTGTGTATCAATTACTGACAATTGAACAAGATGACCATAAAAAACAAGTACCCACTACCCAATATTGATGATCTTTTTGATCAACTCAGAGGAGATGCTGTCTTTTCTAAAATAGACTTGAGATCTGGATATCACCAAGTTAGAATTAATGATGAAGACATCCACAATATGACTTTTAGAACGAGGTATGGACAATATGAGTATGTGGTGGTGCCTTTTGAGCTTACAAACACACCAACCACCTTTATGTGTTTGATGAACAACATTATCAACAAGTATTTGGACAAGTTCATCCTAGTTTTCATTGATGATATCTTGGTATATTATAGAACCAAGGAAGAGCAAGAGGAGCATCTTATATTGGTGCTATAGGTGTTGAGAGATCATCAATTGTATGCTAAATATAAAAAATGTTACTTCTTCTAGAAGGACATCCAATAGTTGGGTCACATAATTTTAGAAGAGAGAATGGTTGTAGATCCAAAAAATATTAAGGCAATCATGGATTGGCGAATCCCTCAGAATGTATTTGAGTTAAGATCATTTATGGGATTAGCTATATAGTAGAGGAGGTTTATTAAGAGATTTTCCAAGATCGGTCATCCCATCACCTCATTGCAGAGAAAAGGGGTGAATTTTGAATGGTCTGTAGAGTGTGAGACCAACTTTCAATGACTAAACTACCTCTTAACCAATGCCCCTGTCCTAAAAATCCCAGACCCTGAAAAATATTCCCTAGTCTACACTGATGCTTGCAAGGAAGGACTTGGTTGAGTTTTCATGCCAGAGGGACATGTGCTTTACTATGAATCAAGGAAACTAAATGAGTATGAGAAATGTTTTGTTACTCATGACTTTGGTCTTGCAACCATTTTGCACTTTAAAAATGTGGAGGCATTACCTGCTTGAAAGAAGATTTTTCTTGATGACAGATCATTGTGGACTGAAATACCTATTTGATCAGCCATAGTTCAATGCCGGACAGGTCAATTGCATGTAACTAATCAGTGAATTCGATTTCGAGATCAAACATATAAAATGGAAGGAGAATCGATTGGAAGATGCACTCAATTGAAGTGTGCAGATGATACACTTAGAAGAAGCAAGCATGTGTGAAATTGACATCAAATAAAGAATCAAAATTCTCTTGCAAAGTGATGAACATTTTAATCTAGTGAAAGAAAGATTGTAGCTAGAGTCAAAAGGAAAATCTACGAGGGATACTAGATCAAAACATATGGGTTGTTGATGTACAACAACGAGTTGTACATACCTAATTCACCAGAGTTGAAAAACCTCATAATGGATGAGTTTCATAGGAGACCTTATGTGGGTCATCTTGGTTACCAAAAAATGATAACAACATTAAGACAAATGTATTACTGGCCAAGAATGAAAAATTATATTACATTCAATTCAGAGTTGGGACAGCTGCGTGAGGAGCGAGAGGGAGCGAGGAGCGCGACCTAGCGTGGAGATCAGTGCAGCGAGCACCGAGAAGCCCCCCCCCATCCATGGATGCTGGTGGGGGAGCCGTCCCCACCTCTCCCCCTTTGCCAGAGATCGATGCTTTCAGGAAACTAGTGGCCGCGGCTTCCAAGAGACCGCCGTTAGCAGCTCAACAGAAATTTGTCAAGAAACTGGAATGCATCCCAAGCGTAGAACTGCTATTAGAAGAAACTTGCAGGTCGGCAATCAATCTTGCAGACAGAGGTCTCATCGGGCAATTCACTGGGCTCTGGCCCTCTCCCAAATCCGTCGATGCCTGGGTGCAGAGGAACTGGAGCCCGCTCATCTCAGAAGGGATAAAGAGTCATTCCGTAGGGAAAGGCTACTTCGTCTTCGTCTTTGAAAACCCTGAAGATAAAAGCCTCATCTTCAGAAATGGCCCATATTTCATGGGACCCCAGGGATTATATCTGAACAAATGGACCTCGGATTTCGACCCAGCTCAGGATGTGCCATCCGCCGTTCCAGTGTGGGTTCGCCTACCCCATCTCCCTTTACACTGCTGGAACCAAAAATCACTGCATGCAATCGGCAACAAGCTCGGAAGGTACATCAATCAAGCACCAAGGAAAGATCAGTACTCATGCACTCGCATCTGCGTGGAGGTAGATTTGGAAGTAGGATTACCTGAGGCAATCAAACTAACTGCGGCAGATTGGACGCATATCTAGGAGCTAGACTATGAGTAGCTACCATTCAAATGTCGTCACTGCCACGGATACGGTCACTTCGCAAGGCACTGCAAAAAAAAGAATGAAGAAGACAGTGAGAACGCGAAAACAAACTAGTGGATCACAGTTCATAAAACAGGGACATCAAGATCTAGAAGAAAAGGAACAACGAAGAGTGACAACCCCGGGCATCTGGAGCAAGAACAACTCGACGGGGACCCCAACCCCACGCCGCAATCAGAAACGCAAACAGAAAAGATCAATAAAGAAATAGAAGAACCAGGAATAACTATTGACAACAGGGAACACCCAAAATCCCCCTCAAAAAAAGGAAAGATACAGGGGAACAAGGGCAAACGACAGGAATTCTGGATGCAGTCCCCTCTCTTTCATATGCAGACATAGCTAGAAAGAAAATGATAGAACCAACAAGCTCCTCTGAGGATGAAATCTTAGAAAGGCCAGCCAAAAGAGCAGGAAGGAAGTCCCGTAAAGAAGCAAGGGAGGAAGAGGCAGAAAGACAAAATACCCAAGGAATTCAACCAACCATAGAAATGTCAATCGACAGAAACACAAGAACAAGGTCTCAAAAAGGAGGAGGCCCATCCACCCCCAATAGTAAGTAATGAAAATCGTCTCTTGGAACTGTAGAGGTCTGGGGAACCCGACGAAAATCGAAGCGGCTAAGGACCTGATGAAAGTGGAACCAGTAGACATTCTCATGCTCCAAGAGACAAAAATCGAAGGGGAAGCCCTTCTAGAGATTAGTAAAAACAAATGGTAGAAGAATACAGGGAAGGAAATTAGTGCAAGGGGCTCCTCCGGAGGAACAACAACACTGTGGAAGGAAGAGTAGTTCAGCCTCCTCAACTCCTACAACACTAAGCATTGGAGCTTCACAGAACTGAAGCATACAGCAAGTAAGTTAACCATTGCATTATTCAATCTTTATGTACCAACTTTTCATTCCGAAAAGAAAGACTGTTGGAAAACTTTAATTGAGTATCTAGAACTAATTTCCCCAAACAATATAATCATTGCTGGAGATCTCAACCTAGTAATGAATGGAAAAGAAAAGAGGGGAGGAAGGACCAGCGAGGATCAACAGACCCATGTAGTAGAAGACATGATACAGCAGTGGGATCTTATGGATTTTAAACCACGCAGAGGGCTCTACACCTGGACCAATAATAGGACATGGGAGGAACACATTGCCGCTAGATTGGATAGGTTTCTGGTTCAAATCACTTTGCTGTTGGAAAGAAAGCTAATCTCCACAACCATCCTCCCCAAGCTTACCTCCGACCACAAACCCATCCTGCTTTTGTTAGAGGAAGAAGAAAATCTAGGTCCAATCCCGTTCAGATTCAGCCCTTTGTGGAAAGAAAAGAGCGACTTCTATGAGACAGTCCGACTGGCATGGGCCACCACAGTAATTGGGTCACCCCACTTTGTCTGGGAACAGAATTTAAAAATAACAAAAAAAGCTCTCAAGGAATGGAGCAAAAGTCCGGAAAGCAATCCCAACACTCAAAGAAAGGAGCTAGTACAACAGTTGGGAAAGCTGCAGAATGAAATGGAAATAAAAGATATTGCTAACACAGATTTGGAAAAGGAACAAGCAATCCAAAGCAAAACTTACCACTCCTTCAGGACCGAAGAAGAATATTGGAGATTAAAATCCTGCAGCTTATGGTTGGAATTCAGAGACAGAAACACCTCTTACTTCTATCGCCAATTTAAAGCCCGGCTCTCCAGGAATCATATCTCTGAAATCACAAGCAATGATGGGAAGATTTGCAAAGGAATAGAACAAATAAAGGTTGCAGCTGTCTCACACTTTCACCATCTTTACAACAAAGAGAATGATGATAACGAAGAAGGTAGCAAGGAATTCCTCAAGAACATCCCGGCTCTGGTCACAAAAGAAGATAACACAACACTATTGAGCCCAACCAACGAAGAAGAAATTAGTAAAATCATCTGGTCCATGGCCCCTGACAAAGCTCCAGGGCCAGACGGGTTCACGATTCATTTTTACAGGATATGTTGGAATATAATCAAAGCTGATCTCATGAGAATGATAAAAGGATTCCTACAGAAAGAAAAACTGAGAGGTGGCACCAACTCAACTTTCCTCGCTTTAATCCCGAAAGAAACAAACCCCATCTCCTTTGATAGATTCAGGCCAATCTCCCTTTACAACGCCTCTGATAAGATAATTGCAAAACTCCTCGCAAACAGAATAAAGCCATTGCTGGGCAAACTCATCTCAGAAACGCAGGGAGGATTCGTCAAAGGGAGACACATCTTGGACAATGTAATCCTAGTTCAGGAAGTGATGCATTCCAGCAAACTCAGAAAAGAGAAGGGCATGTTGACCAAGTTAGACATGGCTAACGCCTTCGACAGAGTAAAGTTGTCCTTCCTATACCAAGTGCTACTCTCATTCGGATTTGAGCAAGAGTTTGTAAACCTGATACAAGCCTGCACCCACAGCCCATGGATAGCACCTATGGTAAATGGGAGGCCAGTAGAGTTCTTTAAATCTTCGAGGGGGTTGAGGCAAGGCTGCTCTCTCTCTCCTTTTCTGTACATTTTAATGGCAGATTCACTCAGCAGGAAGTTGGAGCAGAAAAGGTTAATAGGAGCTGTCCCAGGCTTGAGAATTACCAAGGATCTTAAGCCTATTAATCATGCTCTGTTTGCGGATGACTCTCTTATGCTAGGAGGAGCCTCAAACATAGTAGCTTCTGCATTCAAGAGCATTCTTCAGGATTACTGCAAAGTGTCAGGAGCCTTGATAAGCGAAAGGAAAAGTGCTGTCTACAGTTGGAATGCAACAGAACATGAAACTCAAAAGATTGCTCGCACATTGGGGTTCAAAGGGTATGCAGATTGGGAAAAGATACAGTACCTTGGGCTACCATTAACACTGGGCATAAATAAAGTCAACCTGTGGGAAGGAGTCCTAACAAAATTTAAAGGGAAAATTGATGCCTGGGGAGGACACTGGCTCACACATGAAGGAAAATGAACACTGATAAAGGCAATTCTCTCCTCACTACCGATCTACCAAGCAACCTATCTCCTAGCACCCAAATCGATTTCTGGGCAAATCAACAAGTTGCTGAGAGATTTCCTGTGGCATGGTGGTAAAGGGAATCAACATAAGTTTCATTTGGTCAGATGGGAAACAGTAAAGCTACCTCTGACAGAAGGCAGACTCCAGATTAGAGATCCATCTCTTGTCAACACTGCTCTTGGATGCAAAATCCTCTGGAAGATGCACAGTGAGCCTTCTAATCCTGCCAGCAAAACGCTTCTGCACAAATACATTCCCAGTGCTAAAATTCGAAATTTACAAAACGCTTCCAGCAGGAAAAGCACGCAGCTATGGCAATTGTGCCTCCAAGGGATGCGAATCTTCACCCAGGATCTGTACCGCGTTCCTGGAAATGGAAAACGGACTTACCTATGGACGGATCGGGTAATGGGGAGGTCGTCCCTTGCCTCAATCTCCAACCTGAACGAAATTCGCTTTTTCCTTGCTCGCAGAGGAAAACAGAGTATCAATGATATCTCTAAATGGAATGAGGATGACTCCTGGGCAGATTGGCATTTCGGCAATGTTCCAAATCACCTCCAACATCAGCTTGAAACGCTCAAAGCAGAGGTCCGAGATGCAACACCTGTGCACAAGACTAAAAAAGACAAATGGGGCAGGGGATCTACAGGGAGTTATTCTACAGCCAAAGGTTACGCTATGCTTCAACGCCAGAAAGATAGACCTCCCCCTGCAAAAATCTGGAAGGAGGTTTGGGACTCTACTGCGATTCCCAAGGTAAACTTCTTCTTTTGGACTCTAATGCACAAAAATATTCTGACCGACGAAAACTTAATGAAAAGAAACATTGCAGGCCCTCACAGATGTGCTCTATGCAAAGAAGCCATGGAAACATCTAACCATTTGTTTGTAGACTGTCAATTTGCAAACAAAGTCTGGCTCCTCACCCTCCATGGTCTCAAGGTCGCTACCCCCTCTAACATCTCAGTTGTAGATCTTTTTACAACCTGGAAGGACTACTATCCCTCGCTTTCAATGAAAACGCTATGGGCCAGAGTCTGGATCTCCATCCCTAAGTATGTGTGCTGGAAGCTATGGCTTGCAAGAAACAAGCAAATCTTCAACAATATAGCATGGACCCCCAGCATGGTGCCAGCGAAAGCAAAAGGTCTCCTCTTAGAAATTTTGAGTTCTCAAACCCACAAAACAGACATCTCGCTGCAACGGGAAGAAAAGAACTAGCTCGGTAACTCTGTGCTCACTCTCCAGACCAAAAGCATTGAAAAACCCCATTCCAAAACAAAATGGAGGCTAAGAGACACTCATGACACTTTCCAAAGATGGTGGCAGAAGCAAGGAATAACTACAACATTCTTCGACGGTGCCTCCAAGGGAAATCCTGGTACAACGAGAACTGGAGGAATCATTTATTCCAGCGAAGGGGCTTCGCTAGAAACCTTCAGTTGGGGACTTGGACAACGAACCAAAAACCAAGCAAAAATCTTGAGTTTGATAAAAGTCTGCCAGATAGTCAAGGAAAGAGGCCATCGGAATCTACAAGCGTTTGGAGATTCCAAAATCTTGATCAAAATGATACATTCGGGAGGACAGTTCAATGATGCTGGCCTAAATAAGAACCTGCAAAGACTAAGACACATTCTCCAGGATTTCACCTCCTTCAACTGCTACCATATACTCAGGGATTCAAACAAAGAAGCAGATACTTTAGCCAATAAAGACTGCCTTTTGGCCCAAGGAGAACTATGCCTAAATGACAGAGACCCAATCAAAATTTGTATTCCTTGAAAATGACAGCAGCATGTAAAAGATTGTAGATGCTTTTGCGAAGGATGTAAGGCTTCGGCCAGCTGGATTTCCCAT
>JASDQU010026854.1:18435-38845 GCA_032191745.1 Picea mariana
AACACAAAAGACTAGAATGTCCTTCCAGAAATAGAGATTTTAAAGTTTGTTTTACTGGAATCAACGGTTACAACTCTTTAGAGATGAAATGGTCAAGAACGAAGAGTAATCAAAGATTATTATTCTCATATAACTAAGAAAGACTATCTTTGATTATTCTTATATAATTAAGAAAGACTATCTTTGATTATTCTTACATAATTAAGAAAGACTATCTCTTTTAAGGATCAGCACAGACAAATCTCCAGCAGGGAACATTAATTGGAATACTTCACTTGTCAAGATGATTCAATCCTGCCTTCAATGAGAGGAGATAACAAGTTCTTTGCTCAAGTGGATTTAAACAAATTCCGACTTTTTGTTGGTGTAGGGGCCCATATATTTTTTGTATTTATCTTTTAGCACAATTCTTCGACCAAACCAATCTGTTAACACTAGATTTAAGTTAGTTATGGTAGAGCCAATTTACCAACTAGCCGTGCATCGCAATTATCAATCCAAGTCTTAAACTTTGGGTTGTTGGCATCAAGAACAGATCCTGCCTTAAATGCAGCCATAGCTGTTTGATATTCCTCCAGAGAAAAGCAAGCAATACTGCAAGGTAACAAGATAAGTTATATTAAAATGACATTTGAATATAAATGCCAACTCAACAGAACAAATTTGCATCAACTCTCATTTCAACTAAACATGCATGACTTGTAGATCAGTGACTCCATTTTTACACCACCAAAATCCCGAAAGATAAAAATGTCAGAATGAGAACACAGAACGAAATGCTTACCCCTTGCGCAGGTATGCCTTTGCCAGATTAGGATCCAACTCTATTGCCCGGTTTGCATCAGCAACAGCTTCTATTAAACACAAGGACATAAAATTAATAAAAGCTCAGTAGCATGTTTAAGTTCAATACATAAATCCTCAAGCTAATCAGTAAATAATTTGACATAAATATAACAAATATTGACTATGGCACACAAATAAGAGGAACTGGAAGAAGATATTCAATATTAGCTACAGTTCATCATTACAATAGCACATGTCTCTTTTATAGAGATTGCAAAGGGTTATAAGATCTAACTACTTTGAGAGGAGGTGGTTAAGTGATTATCTCAACCATCATCCAACAATAACTCAATGCCTAACAATCTTGATATTGTGAACTGATTGTAAATTCAACAAAAACGGAATCATCCCCGTGTTTAACCAAGCATCCAACTTAATGAGCACACTGTAGAGGGAGCACATTATGAGTACCACTGATGATTTTAAATGTTGGCAGTTCATTAGAGAAACCTAAACAAAATTCTGAACATGAAAAGCTCAATTTACAGAATTCACAATGACAGAAAAAGCCTAGGATAAATATTTCATCAAAAACCAGATTTTCAAAAACAACGTGCCATAAGTGGAAAATAAGTAAAATTTTTGTAATAGAAAATACCTTTATCATAAAAACTCATCAATCTTTCTTCTCTTAAGATTTCTGTTTTCAACAGATAGAAGTACACATAAATGTTACTTTCTCAAAACTTCTAACTAGTCATTTTACAGAATTACATCCCAATGGTGTTTTCTCATTCCCCAATTTGCTAAGATGTGTTTAGCTATGGCTTATTTTTCTGAAAACACACCATGATCAGGCATAGCCACATCACCAATGGGGTCACACCAAGCATTGTCCTTATGGTGAGAACAATTTATAGCTTCAAAACATTCTTGTCTAGAAATGATTTACAACTAAAACTCTTCAAGAGGTCCCTGAGTTTACCATACCCCAGGTTCTCACAGAATCACAACCACCCTAAGACATGAATGAGAATAATGAGACATTAAAATAATAGCCAGGGAATGCAACTGCATAGGGTTAAAATAAAGATGTCGTAAGAAAGAGAACCTATATAACTCTTCTTAAACGGTAGAATACTACGTTAAATTTATTTTCATAACTGGGAGGGTCATTCGAGGGCATTAATAGAATCTCATTTTCAATTTAGAGATCTGTAATCACTCCCAGCAAAACAAGCCAATCAACACATTGTGACTTGGGACCAGAATCAGTTAGTCGGTTGGGCTATGATGTAGTGTAAGTGGTAGGACGGGCAACTTACCACCACAGTGACCCCAGTTAAAACCCCAACACACATACCCCACCTGACAATGGTATGCATTAAAACAGTGAAAAAGAAACCGCATTTACATGGTCGTTGTACTCAGATGTTCTCATTGTATACAAAACAGAGTTTCATTGTCCCTCTGTCTGAACAAAGGGTATTTCACCAACAAAAAGACCAAAAATGGACCAGAACAAACTTGCGAACACGTTAACCTCCATTACTAAGTGAGACATCTAGTGGTTGTTTCTGACAAAACAAACTATTCACAATGAAACTGAGATGCATATCACAAAAGATGACCCATGTGAGTTTCCACACTCACTCCAGGCCACACAAACAAGTCACCTAATTGTGACAAAGAACCAGAACCAATAAGTCATCGCTGCGTCGAGATGTTGTTTAGATTCCATGCAAAACAACCTTCTGAACACATAAATGGATACTCCGAAAATGTAATCTCAGATAAGCTGCCATGGGCTGCACCAAAGTTGCAAACATCGTATAAACGTATGCAATTGACAAAATAGGGGAAAGGCCTGAGAAATAAAAATCGGAAAAAAAAATAGCAAAAAAACTGCCAAGCAATAGAAGAAGGAATAAATTTTCTATTTCTAAACAAAAATCAACTGAATCAAAATTGTCGCTTCACTTATCAGGAGGCGACCTGCAGAATTATTTTCAAAAGATGCAATTCAAATCGCTTTTTAAATCACCTATCATGTTAGCCGTGATTTTAGTTCAAGCTGCAATACATCCTCAGCCTATACTCACTCTGGCAATTGAAACCAAAAGCTAAATCCTCCTGCAGAAACACTGAGCACACTTGCTTTGCCCCAGAATTATAGGATCACATTGTAAACGGTTTAAACTTGTGTTCCCGAACACACCCTTCCTAAAACTACAATCAGCTACAACATAGATAAATCTGAGAATGTTAAACCCTACATTCCTCGAATGGATCCGTTCTCTCGACAGATTGGAATTAACGGTCACTCCGTGGGATTTGAACTCGTAACCAAATCAAATAAACCGCTAAACACGCATGATATAAAAAATATTGAAACACAGTCAAACATTATATGTTTTCTTCTTAGAATTCGACCTCCAGTTTTAAAAACAGAAAAAAAAACAAGCCAACTAAAAAGTAATTCATAAAAACCCACACAGATCACTTTACGACAGATGAATGAACCAAATCAAATAAACCGCTAAACACGCATGATATAGAATTTTTTGAAACACAGTCAAACATTATATGTTTACTTCTTAGAATTCGACCTCCAGTTTTGAAAACAGAAAAAAACAAGCCAACTAAAAAGTAATTCATAAAAACCCACACAGATCACTTTACGACAGATGAATGAACAGTTTCATAAAAACCCATACAGATCACTTTACGACAGATGAATGAACAGTTTCCTCGAGACTTTAGGATCTAATTTAAAACCCTAGGGCGGCTGAAATTTTTTTTAAAGGCAAGGACCGCATTGTGGGCAAGGCACCAGAAGGTCCCGGTTTCGAGTCTACCTGTAAAATTTTCGAGTTTAATGTTCGCCGAGGCCCTGTCAACGTAAAACCCAGCATTGGAAGGGTCAAGGCGTATGGCCTGCGTGTAAAAATCGACGGCCTGTTCGAATTCGTCTTCCTTGAAGGCCTCGATAGCTTGCCTCTCAAGATCCTCGGCCATTGTTGCACTTACAGAAATTCGATCCGGGGATTGCTCCGCGGTATCGAAAATGAATGAGAACCCAAGAGCAGAAGAAGAGAATAAAGCTTCCTGTTCTGAGACTCCAACGTCCTACCTCTGTAAACAAAAAAAAATTAATGATAATAATCGTAATTATAAATAGCTGGGATGCCACGGAGACTAGGGATGCCACGAAGACTATAATCGAGAAATGAAGCCTCTCCAATAATCGTTTAATACCCCAACTCTGTATCGCGAAACTTCCAAACCTTAGACTCTTAATTTTGGTAATGGCCTCTCCCTCACTCGAAAGATCTCATGGTAAATTGAATTTTATAATGACCAAATTGATTTTAAATATTTTTTTTACTTTGAATATTCAATTACCGTGTGGTGATCGTGTTGACTAGGTTTACACTGTTGACTCATTTACTTGGGACAATCTAAGTGCATTGTACTTTCTTGTTAAGAGAGTTGTAGCTTCTTTTGGATAATCTTAAACATCTAATAATAATTATGAGATAATGGAAGTTTTTAACTATTTTAAAATTTTGATCAAATTTTTAATAATTTAGCTTAATTTATAATTGGGCAAAACCCTAAGTATATTATTTTATCATGCATAAACTTTAGATTATGGTAAAACTCTACTACTTAAAATTTAGGTTGGAATTTTATTAGATTTGTGATCGAGAAGAATGTATATTTGCTATAAGATCGACTTATTCTTCACTTTGATAATAATATAACTAAGTTGTTGTCTAACTCTTCTATGTTTTGGCTTTTTTTTGCCAGAATCCGGCAACATAAATCTGCATAAAATCACTATTTTTTGTTGTTTAAAATCCATTTATGAATGTAGAAATGGATTCAGCGTGTTGAAAAACCCAGGGGCACTCGGGCTGTACAAAATTAACTACTCAAATCTGCAGATCCAACAATTTCTCACCAGATTTTGGGCAAATATCCCCGGAAAATATCACCAGAGAAGGGCCAAAACGTAGAACATTTAGACTATGGCTATAACTAATGGTTTTGGTGTTCATACTTTGTGATGCATCTTTGGCTTATGGTTGTTTATCCTTATGTTGGGTTTTTGCTCCACATTTAATACTCTTCTTTAAATGGTAATCCTCAATTGGGAGTAGTGCATCGTGGTCTAGATGGGAGTTTTTTATAACTAACCTATGTACAGTTTTTGGTGCAATCATTTGGGGTTTCTTTGTGCATCAATACTCCTTTTTAAATGGTTATCCTTAATTAAAAAGTGATGGGTTGTAATCTAGAAGTACATTGATGGAAGTAGTCAATTCATAATTGGGCAAAAGTCCGAAGGATATTGTTCTACCATGCACGAGCCTCAGATCATGGTAAAACTCTACTCATATACCTAAAATTTAGGTTTGACTCTTATCATATTTGTGACCAAGAAGAATGTAAGTTTGCTACAAGATCAACTTACTTTTCACTTTGATAATAATATAGCTAACAAATTTGGTGTATATACTTTGTGATGCATCTTTGTTTTATGGTTTGTTATCTTTATGTTGGGATTGTGTTCCACATTAACACTCCTCTTTAAATTATAATCCCCAATTGAGAGTGGTGCATCGTGGTTTAGATAGGAGTTTTTTATAACTAACCTATGTACGATTTTAGGTGCAATCATATTGGGGTTTCTTTGTGCATCAATATTCCTTTTTAAATGGATATCCTCGATTAAAAAGTGATGGGTCGTAGTCTAGAAGTACATCAATGGAAGTCGTCAATTCATAATTGGGCAAAACCCCTAAGAATATTGTGTCACCATGCATAAGCCTTAGATCATGGTAAAACTCTACTCATGCCTAAAATTTATGTTGGACTTTTATCATATTTGTGACCAAGAAGAAGGTATGTTTGCTACAAGATTGACTTACTCTCCACTTTGATAATAATATAACTAACAGTGTTGGTGTTCATACTTTGTGATGCCTCTTTGGCTTATGGTTACTTATCCTTATGTTGGGATTTTGTTCCACATTTAATACTCCTCTTTAAATGGTAATCCTCAATTGAGAGTAGTGTGTTGTGGTCTAGATGGGAGTTATAACTAACCTATGTAGGGTTTTCGATGCAATCATATCGGGGTTTCTTTGTGCATCAATACTCCTTTTTAAATGGATATCCTTGATTAAAAAGTGATGGGTCGTAGTCTAGAAGTACATCGATGGAAGTAGTCAATTCATAATTGGGAAAAACCCCTAAGGATATTGTTTCACCATGCACGAGCCTTGGATCATGGTAAAACTCTACTCATGCCTAAAATATATGTTGGACTTTTATCAAATTTGTGACCGAGAAGAAGGTATGTTTGCTAAATTTGTGACCGAGAAGAAGATATGTTTGCTACAAGATTGCCTTACTCTTCACTTTGATAATAATATAACCAATGATTTTGGAGTTCATACTTTATGATGCATATTTGGTTTATGGTTGGTTATCCTTGTGTTGGGATTTTGTTCCACATTAATAATCCTCTTTAAATGGTAATCATCAATTGAGAATAGTGGGTCATGGTCTAGATGGAAGTTTTCTATAACTAGTCTATGTACAATTTTCGACGCAGTCATATTGGGGTTTCTTTGCACATCAATACTCCTTTTTAAATGGCTATCCTTAATTAAAAAGTGATGGGTTGTAGTCTAGAAGTACATCAATGGAAGTTGGAAGATGTTAGGACTAGAATATGTATTATTTTCAATGCATTTGTGTTGGGAATTTGTTTCACATCATTCTTTTTAAATGACAATCCTCGACTAAGAGGTAATGGATCATGGTTTTCTTAACTAAGAGGTAATGGGTCATGGTTTAGTATGGATCAATCAATTTGCTATAACTGACCTATGTACGACTTTTAGTGCATTTTTGTATGGGTTTTATTTAGGAATCTCCAAAATAACACATTTTAGGGGTTCCAACTCTACTCAACCAAAAATTAAGAAGTCGCTAAATAATTTGTAGGTTGTATGGTGGTTTATTAATATTTTTCTTTGTATGGTAATCTTTAATTAAGTTTTAATTAAAAGGCCACTGAATAAATAATTTATAGTTTGGGTGATGAGAGTTTATTATAACTAGTCTATGTACAATTTTCTTTTTTTATTTTCTTAAATTTAGGGGTATTAGTAACTAGCCAGAACTATTTGGGCCAGGCCAAAGTTCAAATCTAGTTGGTTATCGCTATAAACCCTAGGTCATTGTCAACAATTTGCAAGTCAACACCTAGTAGGAAACAAATGACTTAGCAAGGATCAAAACGTCTAGAGACACAACCACAATGGGGGCCCACTCATGCGCCTATCCTTCTAGCCTTATCACAACAGGCCAAAGTGACATCAGGGATTTGAACCTGGGTGGAGAGAGTGCAAGACCTACCTCCCAACCATCTCATGAAACCATCTAAACTTTTAAAATTTGAAGGACATGGGGGTAAGCTTTGATCCACTTATGTATGCATGGGTCTCAATATCATATTTAATATAATCTCTCTAGATGCAACCATATATTTGACCACTACCTCAAGATGACCACAATTTTCAATCCATTAATGTATGAGTTTTACTCGGAAATCCAACAAAAAGTAAGAGGATGCTTAACACTTTATAAGTTGGGTCATGATCTAGGGCACGTTGATGGAGTTTACTACAACTAGACCATGTAGCATTTTTATATGAATTTTACTTATGAACGTTAGAACCAACACATTCTGGGAGTTTTAATTCTACTTTAACCAAAAATTAAGAGATCACTCAATGATTTATAGGTTGGGTTGTGGTTAAGTTGTAGATTGATGGGCATTTTATTACAACTAGCATATATGTGATTTATAATGTGTTTATGTATAGGTTTTATCGAGGAATCCACAAAGCAATGTGTCTTAGGAATTTCGAGCCTACTCTAATTAAAATTAAAATGTCACTTAATAAGTTGTAGATTAGGATATGGTATAGACGTAGATTAATGAGTGTTTATTGCAATTGGAGTAAGTCAAGGAGTGAATGAATTTAATTATTTTATGTTAAACTTATTTTCCAAATTTGATAAGAATTTTATCAAAAATTATTGTTTCATCATTAATAAAAACTTTGATCATAAAATTTTGATTTCCAAAATCGTGATCTTTTTTTTTTTAAATCATATACAATCAAAATTTCAAAAAATAATAAATTAAAATAAAACTTTAACTTTTAAAAATTAAATTTTTCACTTAAAAAACATATAAGATGAAATTAAATACATATATCAAAGCCACAAATTCATCATCTAAATATGTGCATGTGAAGCATGGAATAATAATAATATAAGTGAAATATGTGCATGGGAAGCATAGAATAATAATAATATATGTGACATAAAGGAATAAGTGGTGTGTCATGTGTAAGCTTTTTTTTCCCATGTGTAAGCTTAGTTGCGGCAAAAGGGAAAGCATGATCTTTAAAGCTAAAAGTATTGCAACTTGGATTCATTGTTGTAGGAGCAATAAATGAATAAATTGTACATAAATTGTATATGAATAAAGTCTTTAATCATATAATTTTCAAATAAAGTTGAAGGCATGGTCCATTTATGGATTTATTGAGACATGTTGTATGGTTGGAAAATTTAATCATATAATTTTCCAATAAAGTTGAAGGAATGGTCCATTATTTATGGATTTATTGAGACATGTTGTATGGGTGGAATTTTTTTTAAGTAGGCTTTTAAAGAACATGAGTTTGTCACGAAGAGGGAGTAAAGATGTACGTAAAAGAGAAATATTGTTTTGAGGAAAAATGTATAAGCTTTTTTTTTTTTCATGAAAAAAATTCCTTCAAATTTATAAAGAGTAAAAAGATGTACAAGCTTTGAATGACGGTAAAAGAGAATTATTGTTTTGAGGAAAATTTAAGAGCATTTTGCATTTTGGTTATGGTGTATGTGAGGAAAGCTTTAAAGTTTGGAGAGTAAGAGAGGTTTTTATCATGTGGATAATTATTGTTATTGTTATTGTCATTTCGATAAAAAGGAGTTGTGTGATGTTTCTAAGTTGATTGTTAAAGAGTGTAATAGTTTTTTAGGGTTTTCTATAAGGGGTTTATGTTTTCCTTCCTATAAACAATGTAAGATAGTCTTTTGGTATCGCCTTTACCAAACATTAGTCCTAATCTTGATATCTTTGTGGCTCAATCAATGACCCATGCTTTTTGAAGTATAAAGGATGAACCGACCTGCAACACAAAGTCCACAATGACATACAACTAACCTTCAACTTGTATATTTCAAATTCATGACAACAACTTTTGTTCGATAACTCTCTTGATATTCTCATCATCAATAAACCTACTCTCAAGAGCTAGTTTATAAACACTTCATACGAGGAATCTCGAAGTGATGAATTGTTTTCTAAACTCTTAAGTATTCTATAATTTTGCAATGATCTCATGCTTACCACATCCATAAGAGGAACATGGGAATATAAGCCCTCCTTCATTGTATCTTTCAGCTCATTGTCATTAAATAAAACAATGTTTATACAACCATTCAAATGGTACATTCCTCATCGTATGATAACCTTCTCATCTATACAACCAGTGCTAACATTTTACATTCAATTTGAATGTTTTTAGCTATTTTGAGTGTTTTTTACATGTGGTTGTGTGGAGATGAAACATCAACATTGACGTGAAGTAAAATTGTCAAGCCGTAAAATTTACAAATTGGAAAATTACCTACCTGCCATTTTCTCCTTACATGGTATATATATATATATATATATATAGAGAGAGAGAGAGAGAGAGAGAGAGAGAGAGAGAGTTTTTTATATTTTATCCTTCTTTAATGGCTTTCTCCTCATAAATTGTATACTTATTTAATATATATTAAATAAGAATCGTTTGACAAGGAGAAAGCCATACAAGAAGGAGAAAGCATTATTCATTGGCAAAACACTATGTGGGTGAGAAGAAGGACAAGTTGAAACTAGGTGCAAAAGGGATTGCTTCCAAGTAATGTATCATATGGAAACCTCACGTGCACTTCCCCTTGATATTCCAGGGATGGTATCCAAGGTAAACCCTACATTCTCTGAGGTATAAGGTCAAGTCAACAACTCATGAATATATCATATATAGCTCATCAACAATAGGGTCATTAAAAGCAAGCATATCACAAAGTGGGTTTGAACTTGGTTTAATAAAGAAACAACTTTCCTCAAGACCACTTGAACAACACCCAATTAAGAAATACGTGAGATACACACCATAGTTTAATGATGATGATGATTAACGTCCATTGAGACTAAAATGGTCCGTCAAGCCTTAAGAGGGTAAGGGATTACTTGCAATTCTTTAGAATTTTTTTTATGTGCTCGAAAGGCATTAAGAGAAGCTTTCCAAGATCACCATAGTTTTGTTAAGTTAAAAGGTTAGGAAGGTTGGTAGTGTAACAAATATTTTGAAATGGAGATCTAATCTAGGAATAGGTTGGACAATATAAGAGAAAATATTTTTTATCTTCAACCTTCTTAATGTCACAAAGGTGACACACTCTTTCATCCTAGGGCATTTTAGGAATTGACCAACACCAAGTTTCACTATGGAGCTCGTGAGAATTTGTTCTTATCTTAACAAGGCTTTTTTTTTTCTTTACACTTGTCAAAACAAAGAGATAATTTTGATCTTCTAGATTAGGGTTGATTACATCCTTATAACATGCATGCATAACAAGAGCCTCAAAGAGGAGTTTCTTCTTATCCCATATCCAAAGATCAGTTGTTTTACAATTGTTTTCAAGCCCATAATAAGCTTTCTATCCCCAAATAATCATTTTCTCAATGCTATAATTCCAGTTGAGCTTGTGGCGAATATTGAATCCAAGATATTTGTATGAAGTCACTTCCTCCAAGTTATTGTTGTCATATACGAAGGTATCATAAGTGATGTTATTGGATTTAATGATCATGACCTTAGTCTTGTCAGTATGAATAATCATACTCATATTGGAGCAAACATCCCTAAGGATTCTTAGTAGGTTTTCAAGATCATGGGGACTCCTCACCATAAGAACAATCTCATCAACATAAAGAAGAAGATCAATGATTATACCAGTGAAAGTAGGGCCGACACAACCTACTTCTTCCAAGTAATCTTCTAACTTGTAAATGTATATGCTAAAAAGGATAGGGGACAAGGGACAACCTTGCTTGACTCCAATATTGCAGTTAATCTCTTTTGACAAGACCTCGGTGTTCTTAAAATTGGCAATAACGTTCTCATACGACCTTATTGCAACAACCCTCAACTCAAAAGGCACTTTTATTTCTTCCAACCTATTCCAAAGGTTTTTCCTGGGAATCGTGTCAAAAGCTTTTCTAAAGTCAACAAAACAACAAAAAAGACGAGTATTGTGGAACTCCTCTTTAATGATCCTAAAGTTAACAAGATGGTCCATAGTTGAATGATATCTCCTAATCTCGGCCTGGCCTTTAGCTTTTTTACCATGACTTTCTAGCCAAAGGCTAGTCTTCTTTTCCAAAATAATTCCATAAAGCTTGGCTAAAATCCGACTAATTATAATGGTCTTATAATTAGAGGGAATGTTTATATCCCCATTTTTTAAAATAGGAACAATGAGTCTTTGCGTCTAGGGTTTAGGGAAGCCATGTTTGACTACTAAATTAAAGAGCTCGTGTATGTGATGGATGAGGAGAGGCCCTTTCATTTTAAAAATTTCAGCTTGGTAGCCTTCAATGTCCTTAGCTTTCCCATTTGCAAGCCGCTTAACCCCAAACTCTATGTCATCCAAAGAAAAGACTTCATCCTATGTAGGGACAATAGGAATGGTGTCCATGACATCTAGTAACTTGTAAAGACTTTTAAAGTAGAAATTCCAATCCCTTAGGGGAATCATATTTTTTTCTTTAGTATTGCAAATTAGAATATGCCTCCAGAATTTGAGAATAATATGTACACCCAAGTTCAAGAATACTCGCCTAAGCTTAACAAATGTCTTCCATGGCTATCTCAAAATCACTCTGATGCTCCACCTGTTAGCACAGGGGCAGACTCAGTAACAGTCACTGTGTCTTCCGCGAAGTTCGCAATCTGCCTTTTCTTCCTTGTTCTTCGCTTGCTTCCCTAACCAAGGGCCAACAGGCCCCCAAAAATCACTTGTGACTCATCCTGAGGCACTTTAGATCTGATCTTTTTTTTTTTTTTTTGACTTCGAGCTGCACATTGCAGCCTTTGCTTTCCTCTCTATGCCTCCTCTCGTTCCTTGTGCAGACTGTATTTTCTGTGTCTGGTACCCAGTTTCAACTGCACCTGGTACTTAGACCCTTTTCCTTATGCTTTTACTTCGAGTTGCGAGGCAACTGGTTGTCATAGTACAACTTCAATCGGCTCCCATTCACTAATCCTTCCTTCCATTTTCTCTTCAAAGTCTTCAACTGTGCAACTCCTCCTTCTGTAACATAGGCGATCTCATATGGCTCGAGCCAATGCGTTCTGAACTTCCCATGATGCTTGATGAACTTACTATCATATACCAGTACTAGATCACCTTGATTGAATGCCTTCTTCTTGATTTTCTTGTCATGATAAGCCTTCTCTCTTTCCTTCTGTACTTGTTGATGGAATCCTACAATAAATCTATCTTCTTCAAGTTCGACCAACTGCGCGAGCCTCTCTTGAACAGCGCCAGTGTCAACCATATCTGTAAAGGCAACAATTATTAAGCTTGGCACCAGGTATTCTATTGGAACAATGGCTTTGAGACCATAAACCAACTTGAAAGGGATCTACATTGTTAATTTTTTACAAGTGGTTCTATAGGCCCAAAGTATTGTTGGTACTCTTAAATCCCAGTCATCCCTGTTCACACTGCAAATCTTCATCAACGTTGTCTCCAAGATCTTGTTGAATGCTTCCACTATCCCATTTGTGTGTGGATGGTAGGGTGTGTTCTTCTGATGGTGGACTGCAAATTCCTCAGTCAGGGCTTCAACTGTTTTATTTATGAAATGTGTGCCTTGATCACTCATAAAGATCTTTGGGCATCCAAACCTGGTTATGATGTGATCAAATATGAAGCGCGCAACTGTATTTTCACTACAGTCCTTAACTGCTCTAGCTTCATCCCATCTGGTCAAGTATTTTGTTGTTGTAATTATGTACCTTGCTCTTGTGCGCTTTCCTGGTGGGTTTATAGGTCCCACGAAGTCAATGGCCCATTTCTCAAATGCTTGTAGAGTTAGCTGAGGTGATAGTGGCATTTCATCTCTTCTGGAAGGTTTTCCAACTCTTTGGCATACATCACAGGCTCTATAATAGTCTTTAGCATCTCTGTGTAAGGTAGGCCACCAAAGGCCAGCTCTAAGAACCTTCTGCGCAATTGCTTTCCCTGCGTAATGTCCTCCTGCGATGCCTTCATGAGCTTCCGCGAGGATCATCGGTCGTTCTTCCTCCATAACAAATCTTCTCAATATCTCATCAGGTCCCATCTTGTATAGTTGTCCAGCTATAAGTGAAAAGTCGGCAGCGTGCACTACTAGCTGTTTCTTCTAGGGAATTATATACTAGCTAGGGACCATTCCTGTTGACAGGAACTGGACTATTTCTACAAAGTGGTCATCAATATTTCTAATGGCCAGTAACTGTGCATCCGACAGTGTATCCTCCAAACTAGTGGGCTCCTCTCCATGTTCCAACCTCCACAAGTGGTCAGGACCTTTGTTCATTCTTCCTGGTTTTACTATGATCTCAAAGTCATATTCCTGAAAGAGCAGAAGCCATATGCATATTATCCCCCCCCCAACACTGGCTTGTTGACTAGGTATTTCAGCGTGGAGTGATCAGTAAAAATTTTAAAGTGTCCTCCCAACAAGTAGTGGCGAAATTTCTGTAGCACATACACCATGGCTAACCCCTCTCGCTCGGTAGTGGTGTAATTGATCTCAACAGTTGATAGCTTCATGTTGGAAAAGGATAACGGATGGTCAATATCTCCTTCCCCAAGTTGTGCTAACACTTCTCCTAAAGCAATAGAAGACACATCGACATGTACGTGGAATTCCTTGGTCCAATCTGGAAAGACTAGAATGGGTGCAGTAACCATTTTTTGTTTCAGTGTATCGAAGCTCTGTTGGCATTCTTCTATCCAATTGAACTGACAATCTTTCTTCAAAAGCTTCTCCATGGGTGCTGTAATTTGGGCATATCCTTTAATGAACTTCCTGTAATATCATGTGTGTCCCAACACAGTGTTCAACTGTTTGACTAAAGTACGAGGGGGTAGATCAACTATAATGGCAATTTTAGATGGATCTACCAGCAATCCCTGCTTGCATACAACATGACCTAACAACACTCCAAATGGTGAGAAGAAGATGCATTTCTTTCGATTCAAGGCAATTTGACACTGCCTGCATTTATCCAACATTAGCCTTAGACATTCAATATGGTTTTTCAATAAGCTAAAAACAGTCCAATCATCAAAATATGCTTCTAGAAATTTATGCAAGAACTCCTTGAATGCTTTGACCACCACCCTGGAAAACATGGTTGGGGCATTCTTCAATCCAAATGGCATCACTGTATACTGGTAGGATCCTCATTCTGTTGCAAATCTGGTCTTATGGTGATATTCCTTGGCAATCCATATCTGATGGTATCCTGAAAATCCATCTGTAAAAGAATATACTTCCTCGCCTCCCACATTATCTAACACTTCGTCAGTGAATGGTGTAGGGAAGGGATCATGCAAACAGGCATCATTCAGCTTCCTGAGATCTACGCATATCATGATTTGTCCTGTCTTCTTGTCTTGCACCACCATAGGGCTAATCCATTCGGATTCCTCCACAGGTTCTATAATCCCAACTTCCAGAATTCGATCAAGCTCAATCTTCACTTTCTCCTTATATTTAGGGTTCAGTCTGTAGGGTATCTATTTGAATGATCTTGCATATGGTTTCAAAGGGATCCTCATCTCTCCCATAGGCCCTTTAATGCCCTTCATATCAGTGAACTTGGTTGGAAACAAGTCATGATATTCATGCAGTAATCCTGTAATCTTGTCAATAGTGGCAACATCCCAATAATCTCCAACATTGGCAAGCTTCGGTGTCTGTTCTGTTCCAATATTGACCTTCTTAATCTTGATTAGTTGTCCAATGAATGGTAACTCAACTCCTGGTCCTTCCACATCTCTTTGGCTTTTTGTTTCTATGATGTTCACCTTTCTTGGATCATCGTCTTCATCAGCATTGATGTTGTAACAGCCTTGTAGTTTTTGGAGAGGCGCAATCCATTCTTCCTCTTATTGCTCAAAAGGGAGGTTAGATGCCTCCTTGAATACTTTCAATCTTATAATTTGCAATGCTTGATCTACTGAAGGATATTGACTTTCAAATAAGAAGGTGGTTACAAAATTCTGAGTCATACCTTCCTAATCTGTAGTGATGAGGCACAGGTCTGCTTGAAGGTACCAGTTGATAGGTGTCGTGTCCAGTGTGTTAATGAATTTGTGCACCCACTACTCTTGAGGGATGTTGCCCTAGGCTGCTTCGCAAATTTGCACATGGTCCTTTGGGCAACTTCGACCTGTGTACCGAACTTCGCAACCTTCTACTTGTGCTGAGAACCGCGTTGTCATCAAGGTACAACATTGTACCCAATCTGTAATGTTGTTTTCGTGTGTCCCCCACCATCTTGTTGGGGTTGTTTTTAGGGCCTCATCCATTGCCAACAATCTTTGTTGCATTGGTACACTTTCTTCAAAGTCCGACAAGAAGGTTTCTAAAGGATTCATACCATAAAAGGTGGGTAAGTTACTTACTGTTGTGTCGATCCAGCGAACTTCTCTGGTTAATATAGCACATCTTTTTGTAGATACTTCATACATTTTATTTTGCCAGTTTTCCAGTGCTTCTTCTGAGTCTGATGAACATGCGTTGTCACTTCGCCAACTTAGGTTTCCATCGGCCATAGGATTAATGTAATCCTGTTGTATGGTTGTTAATTTGTATATGTTTTCTAGTTGATATGCACAGTTTTCTTCTCTGATGGGCTCTGTGTATCTCTGACCTTCATCTGGATCTAAGGGTGCAATGACCCTAAGGCCATCTCTTTCAAGCGTCATTTGTCTTTTCTTTAAATCAACCACAGTGGAATTATTGAAAGCCCAATCAATTCCTAACAGCGCAGGGTAAGGACATCTATCATCAACTATCTCAATTACCTCAAAATCTGCAAACGTTCTTACTCCGTCGATGTTCACAGGGACATGTTCCAATCTACCAAAGGGGCTTACAACTTGTTGATTAGCCATTCTAATCCTAATAGGGGAATAGATCAACTTAGGTTTTCCCATTAGTGCCTAGGTTTTCTTCGTCATGACATTGACCTCCAACCCTAAGTCGAGAACCACATAGTCTATATCATATTCACCTATCTGAGCATTCAAATGTAACTCCTTAATTGTCCTTCTCTTTTTAGTGATTTGGTGTACTGCCCTATTCAGTAAGGGGTCTATCTTCCCTAGCTCATATTATCTGATTAAATTTTGTAGTTCTTGGACAACGCTCTCATCCTGAATCAACTTAATACAAGTATATAGAAATTCTATGAGCTTGCTTACCTCTTTTCCTTCTCTTGGCGAAGCAGACTGATCAAATGCCTGAGGCATTCCATATTCTCTCATTTCTGGTCTTGTTTTTTATGAAGAGCCTTGGTTTGCTTTGAACTCTTTTCTTGCCTCCTCAAATACTTGTCTTTCTTTCTTTGCATCAAAGGTTTGGGTCTTCTCTGCAGCTTTCCTGATTCCTGAGTCTTATGTAGTCTTTCCCTGGATCAGTTTGTCGTCTCATGTAACAGTGCCTCCTCTAGTAATAACAACGAATCTAGGGTCTTCTCCGCGAGGTTCAGTATATATTAGTGGCACTTGCGAGTTTTGTTGAGGTCCTCTTCTCTCTTGAAGCTTAGCGAGCAACACATGACAATCTTCTATAACATGTTCAAACGAGTTGTAGTAGATGCAAGTAGTGCAAGGGTTATGACAGTCCCTTGCGAGGTGTCCTAGTTGTGCGTAGTTGTAACATATGATCTATCCTTGGCCTCGACCCATACCTCCTCCTCGTCCTCATCCTCTGAATCCACCGCGAGGATTGAAGTTTCCTCTCCCAGGGGAGTTATACTGCGTAGTGTTTCCTTATTGTTGTACTTTGCCTTGAATTTTGTATATATCTCTTAACCTTTCATGCATGAGATCATAAGCCCTACAATCTCTATCATCATGTCCCACAGACTTACAAAACGTGCAATATAAATTTGTGGGTGTCTGAACATATTTTTGCATGTAATAGCACTCACCAGTACGATGTATATTTCAACATACTTCACATCAGGGTAAGGTGACTTGCTTCAAAGGGCTCAGAGCTCTAGAGGCCAAGTATTCATGGAATAAGGGACAATGATCCTTGTCATGGCCTTCCGATCTGCATCTAACACACCAGATGTCTTCTCTTTTATCTTTTCTCTTGTATTTCTTCATATCTTCGACCTGTAGAGACAAACTAGTTAGTTGACTCAAGATTTGGCTCATACATGAACTGGATTCTCCCATAGGGGTTGATTCTAGCTTCATGGCGATCTCCAACGCCTCAGCCTGTGAAGCAATCTTCTGTTGCATCAGAGGAACTATGATGTGTAGTAATAAGGCAACAATGAACCACTCTTTGTTCTGCTCATCTGGGATATGAAAAGTCAATCGGCATGTTAAGGTCTTAAATATCTAGTCGAATTCCTAGACAGGTTCAACTACCTTCTGTTTGATCTCTTTCAGCTCTGTAATACATTGTGACTCCGACTTGGGTTTCTTGAACTCTGCAGTCAATGCATTCTTGATTTCATTTAGTGTCTTAGGTTGTGCAAGTCCTTGGACAAGATTCATGTACCAACTTAGTGCGCGGTCTCCAAGGGTAGTACTAAATTGGGTTCTTTTAACTGCTTCGTCGGTGACATTTTTAATATTCCATACGACTTCACAAAGGAACCGATGTTGATCAGGGTCTTCAGACCCATCTCCCCTAAAGATAGGGAGACTCAACTTATCTGTCATAGATCTTCCTAGGTTTCCTGTATGAGTATGTGGTGGACTACTAGTGACAATGCTCTGAACACTCTGGTGACTTGGATTGCTCTGATTGCTTAATGTTGCTAAGACAACAGGGGGATTAATAATACTTACCTCAACAATCTGCGCAGTTCCTGAAGTTTCTGGCTCATCCTGACGAGGTTCTTCAACTTTCTCTTCCTCTGCCCTAGCGGGTTCTGAATGCTCTTCATCTATCATGTCTGCCTCTTCTCCACTGTAGAAGTCCTCGTCCCTGTAGTTCTGCTTGAATAAGTTCGGAAGATGAACTTCTCTGAACACTCTCCCACTTTGCGTATGTCCAACCTTTGTGTTGTTGTCGCTGTATGAATTCTTGAACATTAGCTTTTTCCAAATCCAACCAATCTACTGTATCTTCAAGATGTTCTTCTCATGCAATAGCATCTTGGTCCTTAACTTCAGAAAATGTAAAAATTTTCCTGTGGGTCCCTTGAAGAAATATCTCTCCGCTTGGCTATGTGACTCTACTTTGTCAACAACAAACTTGGTGATGTAGCCTCCAATGGTGCTATCAAACTAGTGATCTACTGCTCGTGACATGACGTTATCAACTCTCTTGACATTCTTGATCAGTGTTGACGTCCAAACTACAGGGGGTCTAGATCTTATCTCGAACTGGGTATCTGCTAACCTAGCTAACCACTCATATAGCTCCTGATGGATTCCTCCAAAGAAATTCTCATGTATATCAGTAAATATATATCTCTCCAACCAATCCTCTGTACTAAGATTAGGGTTCTTGTTCTGGGCTTCAGCGAAGTCCTTTTCTTGATCCTCTATCCACTTCTGAATCTCTGTCTTTGATGGGAACCAACTTGACATTCCCTCACGAAGATTCATGTCCCGGCAACGAAATCATTTGTTGGCACAGGGATAGACCCAGTAACAGTCACTGTGTCTTCCACGAAGTTCACAATCTGCCTTTTCTTCCTTGTTCTTCGCTTGCTTCCCTAACCAAGGGCCAACACCACCTCGTGTTGGTTTAAAACTACTTTAACATTGATAAGGTCAAGATTGATTATGGATAAACATGAATCTTAGTGAGAACTAAGGTCTTTCTTTAATTGAAGAAATAAAATCCCAACACATATGCTAATTGCAAAATTAAGTCTATTTAAGTCTATTTGGTGATGTTGTTTGAGTCAAATTGGCTTAAGAAATCTATGCATGTGATAGTGAGTGTGTGTTGATCCACTTAAACTTGACTTCATTGATTAAGTAATGGAACATGGGTGGCCAAGATTCTTGATTTTTAGTCAAACTCACCATATTTTGATAAAATAATGCCATCCTAATAAGTTAGTGCAATTTGGATATGTTAGGTGGCTTTGTCCTTTCTATGTTCTCAACTTCAAAGAGTGCAATTCAATTTGACTATGCCATTGGTACCATGTGATATTATCATTATTATACTTTCGGAGGCACGGAGGTAGTATATAGCAATGAGTTAGCATTGATTTTCATATTAGTTTTATGTTGACTTAAAAAATGTGTATAGATTTTAATGTTGAACATAACAAATAAAAAAATTTATTTTTCAATATAACAAAATTGATATTTTTATGACCTCTCATTAGTCAATAAATTGATAGTGTTATTGCAACATTCACTTCATTCAAGGTTTGAAATTAATTTTGACATGACTATATATGAGTCTCACTTTCTTATAAGGTACAACTCTATTGATAAAATAATTTTATAATAAACAAGGGTTGCATGGCAACATAGTCCCTGCCAACTTATATTTTGAAAACGTTGAGTCAATTTATGTATTAAAAATATAATTTAAATAATTTAAAATTATGATTTCTGGTAAATCAGGTGCACTGTCACCAAATAATGTGGAATTATTATTGACTTTCATTCCTTTTTGCAAAGTYCAATATCCAGTGTCATTATGCCAYAAGCTTGTAAAAAACTCCRGGATGACATTTTCTTGCTTTATCTATTTTTTGGCTTGCCAACACTGCTATGCTAAAGAAAACAATATTATTAAGAAAAATTATGAATTAGAACAAAAGCCAGGTCCTAGCAAAAAATGCAGATGTAATTTCTATAGATAAATCATCAAAAAATGCACACAAATGAAAACAATCAATATAAAGAAAATGAATAGCATAATCATTAATCTTGTATCTTAGTCTAGCCTCTATGTAAAAAGCTAGTAAAACTAATCTTGATTGCATGACAATGCAGGTATGCTTCAACGACTAAAATACAATACAACAATGACTATAACAACCATTCTTCGATGTTAGAAGAAAAGGTTAGAAACTATTTAATCTGAGTCTGACTGCCTAGGCGGATTTGCATTGCCATTATTCATACGTGCACGGGCCTCGGCAAACATTCTTTGTTGTTCAGCTAGTGCTTCCTCTTCAGTCATCTCTGCCCCACTAGCCCATCGGCCAGATTT
>JASDQU010026854.1:41583-54382 GCA_032191745.1 Picea mariana
TATTCTTTTTAAGGGCGTGTTTGGGGAGAGATTTCAACGGGTTCAAAGCACCTTATTTTCAACTTTCTTTCAAGAGTGAATTGCAGACAATGAAGGATAGGATTCAAGAAATGGAAAAACATAAACAATCAACCCAGAAGGAGAGGCTGAAGAAAATCACGACTTGAGAGATAGGATTGAAGAGTTAGAATAAAAACTAACCAACAATTTGACCCTCAATAATCTGGAAAACAAATTGGATATCAAACCCATCAAAGAGGAAATGAATAAGCTAATTGAACTGGACCATGAGCGTAATAAAAGAGCATTGAACCTCATAATTTTTGGTATAAAAGAACAACAAGAGGAGGATACACTAGCAATAGTAAAAGAAGAATTAAATAATAAATCACAAATTGATACAACTTACCTCATATAAGCAAACAAGCTAGGAAAAATAATTGATCACAAATATAGGTTGATCCATGTCAAAGTAAATTGTAATGACTATAAATATAACATAATCAATAAATCTCCAAGCTTAAAAGGGTCATGAATATTTATAAATGAAGACCTCATCCCCAAAGACCAAGTTGAATTAAGGAAGGAAGTTCAAAAGGTAAAATAAGCCAGGAAAGTCGGAAAATGGGCAATAATTAGAAATTGAAAAGCTATTGTTAGGGATAGAGACCAGAAGGATAATAATAAATAGGAATTTGGGACACTCGGGATCCTTTTTTGGAACTCTCGTGGCTTTCCATGGCACAAAGGTCCTATGATAAGTTGGATCTTGAATGATATTGATATTACTTGTCTAGTCGAAACTTGGGAGCATGAAGAGTCTAAGGTGCCTAACATAGAAGGATTTGCCTTGTGGTCGACATGGAACAAAAAGTCCCACCATAGAGGGATAGGAGGCATAGCTTGTTATATTAGAAAGATCACTTCTCCTCACATTCAACTTCATAAGATAGACCCTCTCAATCAATACATTTGGATAGAATTTTCAAACACCAATGCTAAGAATATGTATAAGGATGCATGCATGTTATAAGGATGCAATTTGCTATTTTGCACCTATTAATTATATTTTTTATAAGAAAAACAATTTGGATAGCAATTGTCCCTATAATAATTTAGAACGAGATATTCATAGTTTGAAAAATGAAGGTTATATCCTCCTGTTAGGAGACTTTAATGCTAGGACTGCAACTAAACAAGCTACTCTTTTAAGCATTGATTCCAACCATAATCCTTTATGGCTAGATGAGGACCTTGTTTCATCTAATAGCTACAAAAGAAGCTCTGAAGACCTAATTGAGAATTTGTTTGGTATTGAGTTGGTCAAGCTATGCAACTCTCAAGACCTGATAATTTGCAATGGAGTAATGAAGTGGCCAAACTCCAACCATATGACTTGTATTCATGGGCTAGGTAGTAGTGTCACAGATTATGTGATATTAGATATCCCCGTTTCTGATGCAGGAGAATGAGCTCAAAGTTTAAGTTATCATTGGCTTTTGGAAGTCAAAGTCAAGTTTACCAAAGAGACTTGGTTCTCTTAATTGTTTTTTCTGTTTTAATTAAAATTAGAAGCCAAATCGAATAAAACAATAAGGTTTTTGAATCCTTCTTTGTAACAGAGATAGAAGTTGTTTTGATTTTTATGCTAGAATATAGGATCTATAGTTAAATCAGGTAATTCGATCCAAATATAGTGGATTTGAGAAACAAAAATTGATTGTATTTAAGCCCATCGAGGCTCTTGTGTTCATGGGTCGAGAGTGGAGAATAGAGAGCTTGGGATGTGGAATAAATTGATAAATCTCTGATTATCAATAAAAGAAATTAAATTTCATTTAGAAACTCTCACCCTTGGAGCCGAATAAGCATGTCTATTTTGGTCTCTTACTGCGAAATATCCGAGTTTTCTTTATAAATTCACTCTGGGAGTTCATCCAATTCACTGTGGAACAATTCGTAAGTATATTCTGCTGTAGAATTTAGAAAATCGAAGCTTTGTTCTCAATCTAAATTCTGTGTCAAATATTACCAAGTCGAAATTATTATAGTTGGAAATCGTGTGGTTTAGAATCGATCTAAGGTTAAGATTGACGATCGAAATCCATTTCGGGGAAAGCATATGCACATGGGTTAGCATCGGGACCTGTACCCATAATTCAAATCAAATATAGTGTTAATCCGACTTGTATTCATTGCAGATCTTATAAAGGGCGGTGGTGGACCTGACCTTTGGCTGACCCACAATTTTATAAAATACACCTGTTATACATTTGAAATCCGACCATGGTTTGGAACTTTAATGTTACGTTGTAATATTAAACCAATCTCCACCATAGGATTGTAGATCTAACGATTGTTTTAGGTCTATGGGTTGATTTTATAAGTTTTATTGACATTGATTGCATTAGTTTCCAACCAAATAACAATGTTTAACCTTTTAAATGACCATGAACCTGACTCTAATCATAAACCTTTAACCCTAACTCTAAACTTTGTCATGCATAGGAGCACCATTGAAGATAATTTTGATAATCAAAGGCAATTGAGCTTTGAAAAAAGTAAAGTTGACCTTTTCTTAAAGGATTTAAATAGTAAATTACATCTCCTAACTTATGAGGACAACATTGAAGAACTCTATCATAATTTTACAACTACCCTTTCCACTTCTATTAACAAGATCTCTTTTGAGGTGTCCTATAAAAAGAATAATAGAATGACCAACCCTTGGTATGATAAAGAATGTAAAATTGCTAGGAAAGCCATTAGGGATGCTTCTAATGAGTCCCTAAAACTCGATAAGATCAATACGTACAAATCCCTAATTAAAAGAAAAAAAAATGTACTATATCATTAAAAGGCAAGAGCAACATTCACAACTATCTAAACTGGATCCTAAGAAGTTCTCAAGCCAAATTCTAAACCGCAATAGTAAAGAAAATAATATGATTCCTTTAAGGGACTTGAATTCCTACCTTAAAATTCTTTATGAGATCTCTAATTGCATGGACACCATTCCTATTGTCCATACATAGGATGCAATTTTTTATTTAGATGACATAGAGTTCAAGGTTAAGTGGCTTGCAAATGGGAAAGCTAAGGACATTGAAGGCTACCAAGTTAAAAATTTTAAAATCGGAGGACCTATCCTCATCCCTCACATACACAAGCTCTTCAATTTAGTAGTCAAGCAAGGCTTCCCTGAACCCTGGATGCAAAGCCTCATTGTTCCTATTTAAAAAAATGGGTATAGAAACATTCCCTCTAATTATAGGACCATTATGATTAGCCCGATTTTAGCCAAGATTTATGGAATTATTTTGGAAAAGAAGATTATCCTTTAGCTAGAAAGTCACAGTAAAAGAGCTAAAGGCCAGGTCGAGTTTAAGAGATATCATTCAACTGTGGACCATCTTGTTACCTTTAGGATCATTGCAGAGGAGTTCCACAATACTAAAACCAATCTTTTTTGTTGTTTTGTTGACTTTAGAAAAGCTTTTAACATGGTTCCTAGGAAAAACCTTTGGAATAGGTTGGAAGAGATAAAAGTGCCTCTCGAGTTGAGGGCTACTGCAATAAGGATGTATGAAAACGTTATTTCTAAGTTTAAAAACACTTAGGGCTGGTCGAAATAGATTAACTGCAATATTGGAGTCAAACAAGGTTGTCCCTTGTCCCCTACCCTTTTTGGCATATCCATTAATAAGTTGGAAGATTGCTTGGAAAAAGAAGGTTGTGTCGGCCCTACTCTCATTCATATCCCTATCATTCTTATGGCAAGGAGTCCCCATGATCGTGAAAACCAACTAAGAATCCTAAAGGATTTTTGCTCCAATATGGGTATGACTGTTAACATTGATAAGACTAAGGTCATGATTATTAAATCCATTAAGATTGCTTACAATACATTCGTATATGAGAGCAACAACTTGGAGGAAGTGAATTCATACAAATATCTTGGAATTGATATTCACCACAAGTTCAATTATAATTATAGCATTGAAATTATTGGGGGATGGAAAGCTTATTATGGGATTGGAAACAATTGTAAATCAATCAATCTTTGGATTTGGGATAAGAAGAAACTCCTGTTTGAGATTCTCATTACACCTGTTATTCTTTATGGATGTGAAGTCTGGGGTTGTAGTATCTCTCGTGAATCCTAGAGAAAGATAGAGAAAATACAAAAGAATTGTATAACCTATAATCTCAAAATTAGAGGAAATACACCCTATCCCATCCTCCTCTTAGAAACAAGCTTATCCCCCATTAAGAGCATGGCTATGACTAGATATCTAATGTATAAGAACAAGTTAAACAACATGGAAGACAAGAGGCTTCCTAAAATTGCTTCAAAATTGAGTCGTAACCACCATCAACTCAAGTGAGGATGGCATAAAGATGCATGGTATTAGCTAAACTATTGGGGAATCATGGAAGACACCATTTTGTAGAATAAAATACTATTAAAAATATCATCAAATCAAAATTTAAGGAGAAAATGTGGTGTGATAAAGAGTTAGAGGAAAAAATAAAATTAAGGTATTATAAGGATGTAATCAACCCCAATATGGAAAATCAAAATTATCTATCTATTTTGACAAGTGTAAAGAAAAAAGTAAGCATTGTTAAGATAAGAACAAATTCTCACGAGCACCATAATGAAACTGGGCATTGGTCAATTCCTAAAGCGCCATGGGATGAAAGAGTATGTCACCTTTGTGACACTAAGAAGTTTGAAGATGAAAAGCATTTTCTCTTAGATTGTCCAGCCTATACCCAGATCAGATCTCATTTTCAAAATATTTGTCACACTACCAACCTCCCTAACCTCTTAACTCAACAAAACTATGGTGATCTTGGAAATCGTCTCTTAATGCTTTTCGAGCATAGAAACAAAATTCTAAAGAATCGCAAGTAATCACTTACCCTCTTAAGGTCTGATAGACCAATTTGGTCTTAGTGGACGTTAATCATCATCATCATCATCATTGAGTGGTGTTCCCACAATCCCTTCTAACCAAGTAGAGGGTTGTGGATCATTTAGTACAATAATTAATTTCTTATCATGGTCATTAAAGGATGAGGTAAAATATTAAAGATTTCCAAGATTAAAATTATCATGGTCATTAAAGGATCATGTAAAATATTAAATATTTCAAGATTAAACAAGGTTGTATGGTAGCGTATACTTGCTGCTATGCAGGTATAATAAAATAATAGTTGTAGCAGTTTTTTTTCCAGGCATGTGTTATTATTAATAATTTTTTGTGAATTTACATGCAAGTATCAGTGGTCATTCCACCTGGTTCACCTCTGGTTTACATGCATGTTTGTCACTCCACATGGTCTCCATGCATCACTGGATAGTACATAATGCTCAGGCCCCTATGCTAAGGTTGGCAAAGGGTGATTCAGTTTCCTTGGTTGAGACTAGAGAGCATATAATCAAGAGAACAAGAACCGATGCGTGTATAAATAGTATTGAGAGAGGAAGACAGACGATAAGTAGAACAATGAATCCTTGTTGCAAAAATATGCCAAGCATGTAATATTATTGGGCTCCATAAGTGATCCGAAATCGGATCCAGAAGCCTGACAGGGTTTAAAAATGCTCAAAAATGAAAGTGCTTGGAATGCGACGAAACCAGCACCATTGCGTCCGTCTCGTCTTCCTGATTCCGACGGTATATTTACTTCGTCAAACGGGCTCCGTATGAGCAATATATCGCGTTCTATCCGAAAAGCCAAACAGGTAAAAAAAGGGATGACTGTACAGTCCGTACAGCCCACGTGGCATGCTGACTGTGCAGACCATATGGTTCGTACAGGCTGACGTGGCAAACTCGGGAGGCGACATGTGGCAGCTCCAAGAGGCGACACGTGTCAGGCATATTTGGACGTACGGACAGACAGCTGGACCAATCCAGGGGTGACACGTGTCACCACTGTAAGGGTGACACGTGGCACGGATGACGTCAGCAGCTGACGTGGCAAAGATGACAGGGCAGTGACGTGGCAGTACGACATCTGACATGTGGCAGGCACATGGACCAATTGGCAATCGACATGTGGCAGTTTGTGGTTGGTTGTTGAGGTGCCACGTGGCCCAATCAAGGGCTGCCACGTGGCACCATGTGGTTGGTTGATGGTTTGTTTAAAATATATATGGCATGCACGGGAGTCGAACCGGCGACCTCCCCAACGGGCAACGGATTGGCAGGACGGGCTAACCACTCGGGCGACGATTGGTTCTTGTAAACTATACGACCCAAATTATATTTGAATTTGGTTATGGTTTGAATCAGCGAGGGAAAGGGTCGGGGCTTAGCCCCAACCCTCAGCGCAAACAAAACACCATACGACCATTCCACAGGACCGGGAGCGCGGACGAGTTTGTGCGTGGATAGGGATAGCCCCCGGTTCACGGGCGGATCCCACAGGACTGGGACCTATCCACAAAAGGGCGCGGGTAAGTGGTTATAACAGTTAGCACCGGGTCCTATGCCTATGTGCCTTCCGAACCGAGAGCCAGCAGTTGGGGCGCGAATTAAGGGCGCGGTCCCATACTATATTGCCATATGACCAGGTGTTTTGAGTTATGGGCTGGCGCTTGGCCACATGTCCACCCATACGACCGAATTAGGGGGAGCGCGCCCAGGCCTAGGGGATTATCCCCTAAAATGAAACCAACGTGGGTTTTATGCCAAAGTTTATGGATTTTTCATTGATTTATGCCTGATATTAGCTGATTTTCTCCTTTTTTGGGAGATATTGGGCATTTTTGGAGCCCAAATTTTGGGAGGAAGTTGGAGATGAGAAACCAACTTCAAATCTATATAAACTAGGCCTATTTGAGGCCATGAGAGACAGCCAGAGCAGAGTTATGCTGAAGGGAAGCCAAGCCAAAGCCATTTTGATGCAAAGAAGCTTTTGAGGAGCAGACGTTGTCGGACCATTTCTGGGAGCTCCGGACGTCCGTTTTGTGTGCCGTTTTCTTTGCAGGGTTCTTGAGATCTGGACGAACATGACCAGATCAGTCTTGTAGCCATTTGGCATTGCAGCGATGTGTTTTTGAGCTTTTGAACAGAAATAAAGAAGCCTCCCCCACAGAGACAAAGGCCCGGAGACGTAGGCAAAGTTGTTCCGAACTCCGTTATCAATCTGCGTGTTATGGTTTGCTGTTTATATTTTCATTTCAGATCTGAAAATGTATATATGGCTGTCATAATTCCTCTTCTTTCCTCATTCTTTCACTAAGTTTTCTCAAATGGTTAATTAAGACATGCAAAATTAAAACTCAACCATAGTCATTAAAAGATCCTACGAATCAATAAGCTTGACCACATAGAAACTAAGCTCCACAACTTACTAGGGATACACTATCGATCTCGACAGTGGGCGTTCAAATACTAACAATGCATGCAATGTCTCATCGCATCAGCTTCCTTGGTTTTTGGCTAAATGCCTCCCAACATTTAAAAGACCAATCATTCATTCCAAGGTTTGGACAAGTCTGAGAAAAAATATATACCCTATTAATTGCAAGATTCGTTGTGATTTGGTGTTCTATTGTTCAGAAAATTCTACTCAACCCTCATAATTCATTACAATTATCTAGATGAATCTTCATTTTTGCGAGAATGTATTAAATTGCACCACCTCCTGTTTTATTCGTCCCCAGAGTTGTTGTATTCAATGGCTCCCCCACACCTTTTCTCTACCAATCTTCACAGCCATAAAAAAAATCAAGACACAGATTTAGAAGTACTAAGAAGGAAAGCATGCAGTGGGCATTTATATCTGATCTACTTTACTCCAACTTACTAGATAAGAAAAATCACAATGCGAATCAATTACCAGTAAGATGGAGATAGTATTGAAAGCTTGTGTCTGGAAGTATGAAGGATGCACGTACCTTCCTTCGAAATGTGTATTAGCATGATGTACCTGCTAATACATACTAATTCTTAGGCACCAATCTTGCATTGCATAGGCGTTAGTTTCCACTACTTGTCTCATAACCTTGTGAATGTAAAGGAAATATTTTACATATAATTGCATTAAACTGATACCCAATATATTATCAGATCAAAAAAAGAAAATCCTTCACTATCAATGCACGCATTTTCAGTGTTAGTTTCAGTAGATATCTAGTCACACCGCCAAAACATTCACTTAGGCACGGGATGAGAGAAAAAATGCATCTTCGAACTTTACAAGGTTTTCGGGTCCTTTACCTCAATGTAACCAAGGCTTTCAACTTGCAGTTGCAGGTTCTGTTCTATATTCACTTCACTTTCCAGAACACCACTATGCTACATTAAAATATGTATATATGTGTGTGTCGGGTGGACGCATAAATGAAACAAATCTGGAGCAGTTTACAAGCTCCTCAAAAACAACTACAATGGTTTCAGAGGAAATATAGTATTGAAATTATTCTCGTGAAGCGTATATCCTTGCTCACTGTTGTTGCTGCTTCTGATTGTGCATGATCAAGTCTATTCTCTATGAAATTACTAGGGCCTTTTGGCTTTTGAATAATATCATAATATTTTGTAATGACAAACAACTTTGTTGATATGGTGCCTTCCACCCTTTGAGTAATATCTTAATATGTTGTAATGACAAACAACTTTGTTGCTATGCTACATGATGAAAGAACATTCATAGAACAAATCTATAAAATGCCTGACATACCTCTGGTTTGTGAATAGAAGAGTTTGCCATGTCTTGGAGCCATAGAGCATCAATACACCAAGCACATAAAAGTTCACTTGCATTGTATCAGACAACTAATTCTTGATAAGATTATTGATTTACATTGTTGTCACACTCAGTTGCAGGTTGCTTACACCTTCTCAAAACCCTTGACAAAGACTCGGTACGTTCAACTCCATACGTTGCTTTGGGTTTTGACAAAGACTCGGTAAGTTCAACTCCATACGTTGCTTTGGGTGAGGGAAGTTGACCTTAGGGGGTAGTCTCTCTTCTCCTTCATGTTTTTAAGACGACTCTCCTTCAGGCAACAATATAGTTGATGTTAATACTAAGCTATTCTACTTTCTGGAGGAGAGGACATTCTAATTGATCTTTACAATGTGGGTCTCGCTAAAGTGATTCTCCCAAGAGAGGACCTTCTAACTGAGCTTTGCAATGTGGGTCTCGCTAACGTGATTCTCCCAAATTATGTTCCCAGTGGCCAGATCCCTCATCCAGAACACCCTTCTCTTATTATTTTCTCTTCCTTCGTCTGCCTTTCTAACCTCCAAATACTCCCTCGCCCCCACTCTGCTTGATCTCGTCACTTTGCTCCCCGCTACTTTGGACTGACTGTAAAATACAAAGAACACACGACATTCCGTGGCCCTGCGTTTTATAAAATCGTAGAGCTACCGCCCTAATATCACCAAACAAATATTTTATCAAAAATATTTATTTTCTCTCTGATAGCATACCGAGAAGATAGAAGCCGCCTCGCCATGATGAAAACATAATGAAAGCATTGAATCATTGATAGAAATTGCATCGGTTCTTCCTCAATAATAACCCTACCAGCATCGGTTCTTCCTCAATAAAAACCCTACCAGCATCGGTTCTTCCTCAAATGACAGAAATCCACACTCTCACAGCCATTGTTGGTTGTTTTCTAGCCATCGCCACCGACGATTTTCCCTTCTGGGAAGCCGCACAAAGTGTTGTTCACTGCTTACCCTATCTATCATGCCCCCCAACACCCTGAATCAATCATCTTCGTTTTTATTCACTTTCCTCAATTTATTCCTTGTGAAATTCACATCCACGGAGGAACATGATAACATGCATTCGAAATCCTCATGTTTACCATGAGCACCATGCTTTCTTCTAGAATCGAAGGAATAGGATCCAACAGCCTATTAGTACTGCTGAAACTGAATATTCTCCACAGGCAGGGGCAGAGGCATCTTTTGGGGACTAGATGAAGCGTCATAGGCAATGGAAGAGTCATCCTGGTTGCCTGTAATGCTCGATGACTGATAATCATAAGTTGGGTTTCTTTCAGCATTCTCTGTATCGTGGGAATTTTTCTTTTGTTGCTTCTCCATATCAAACTGGTTGGTCACACTTTTATTTCTCTAGCTATCTAGAGACTGATTGAAATACATTGTCCACCCAGACTCAGAGATCTCACTGCCCATACTCCCTGCATCCTCCCTTTGCAAATACTGGCATGAAGAAGTAGAAACAACAGTCGGCTCTGAAAATGTAGAGGAGAGACAACATAGAGGATATCGATGTAAATTGCATGAAACATACATGCGGATACCACCACATTGCCACTCAACAAACGACCACGACATTGCCACTCAAACAACGACCACAACAACCATGACATAGTATAAATATCACATTGAAAAACAAACATTTATTGTTTATAAGTAATGCTATACTTTATTTCCAGCATTACTTTCCAGCATTACTCGGTTGGGGAAAAATTACTAGGCAAACCTATGCTTTAAACTAAGATTGAGGTGCAAAATTTGGGTGGCTCTGCAATAACAGGGTCATTTGAACCACCAATCAAACATCAGAAAAATGCTTTAAACTAATAACTGTCGAAAATGTTTTTGTTAAAACTTTGGTTAAACTGCTAATATTTAAATAAGTCAAAGGAAACTAATACTGAGTCAACACATATCGATTGATATATACCTATGCCTTCAGTAAGTATAAAAAGAAGGATTAGGGATGTAAAATCAACAAAACTTTGATAGTGGGTGTCTCACTTATAGTGGGTAAATGGCATTGTGTGTCTTAAAGGCACTAGCACTACATTGCAAGAAGTTAATTCTTTCCAAAATGTCTTTATTATATTTCTCAAAACTTTAGCCAATTCTTTCTCAAAACGTGAAGTTAATTCTTTCCAAAATGTCTTTATTACATTTCTAAGGTTGATGTTCTTTGGGTGGCTCATATTCCAAATTTTGCTTATAATAATTGTTCAGATTGAGAATTGTAACTCTAAAATTTTTAGAGCATTGGAAAATATAATTATGGGATCACAAATATTGTTATTCATATTATTCTAGCAAAAGAGCTTCAAAAAAGAGGCTTGGAGGGCATCCTAGTTGAAGAGTGACAAAATTCATATCATAGCAAAAGAGAGGCTTGAAGGGCATCCTAGTTGAAGAGTGACAAAATTCATATCATAGCAAGGGGATGAAAGTTGGGTGCCTAATGATTATAATACTATTTGGGAAGATCAACCTACCTCTCTATAAGGTTCAAAATAAAGAAAACAATGTATAAGTTGTTTAATCTTTATAATGTCTTGAATAAAGTTGAATTATAAAACTATATGCAAATAACTAAACCAAACCTAATTCCCAAATCTTATTTAATTTGGGAATTCTAAGTATAAAATCTTAAGACTATTAAGAATTATAATAGTTATAAGTCTAGGTTTTGAGCTATGCCATGCTTTTGTTACAAAGTTAACTCTTAATGTAATCTTAATGAACATTGATGCTTAGTCACGAGGAAGACTATAACAAGTGTGTTATCCATTTGAGGAAGCTTTCCCACCTAAATTCCTAAAAATAATATAGTAGAGGTCCATCTATAACTATAGTGCTAAGACAAACAATTGACATTGAGGACATCGGAGATGACCTTGTTCCCTGATATCATTACACTAAGATGAATACAACTCTATGTGAAATGAAAGTTGTAATGAGGTATTGAAAGGTGATCAATACACATTTTACTCAAAATGATTATGATTGCATATATTGTTATACCCATATATTAATAATATTATTATCAGGCATACTATCTAGTAGCAAACTGAAAAGAAGGTGAGCAAAGTTTATGGCAAAATTCACATACTATTGAAAGTTAGAAAGACATTGATATATGTTGCTTACCTCTATATTGTTGTTATAAAAGTCATGTCTAGTATAGTGAAAGCAAAGAGTATGTATTTTCCACTTAAGAACTACACCAATTTACTTGTACCTTCAATATATGACAACCATGTTTAGGGGGTGAACTGTAAGCGACGTTGTATCATTTCCCACTTGTACATGTGTCATTCAAACAATTTTCTTTGTAAGCAATGTCACATTCAACAATTGCAAAACAACTCAATATAATTGTGCACATTTATTGCATTTATACGAGCATATGAAATGACCTTGATATGGGCCCCAAAAAATAACGCATTAAACTTTAAGCTTTTCAAAATTATATATTTTTCATTCAATTTTAAATATAAAAATTAGTAATACTTTTGTAAAAATATTTTAATTACATCAATCTCAATAAAGAAATATATAATCGTCCCCATGGTGTAGAGTAGTTGGTGAGGGAGTGAGATGTTAAGACACTCCGTAAGTGAAGTCACCAGTTCAAAACCTCTGGGGACACCTCAAATCCAGCCATGTCAAGGGTTGGTGCGGTCCGGGCTGGGTGCAATTCCTAGATAATTTTGACGACTTAGATGCCCCTAAACCATGACATCTCAGCCACAAGCCAATCCATATATATATATCTACGAAGGTATACATACCCTACTCCCCTCTGGATTTGAACTTGTGACCTCTTAAGAGGAAACAAATATTCTTAACCATTAGGCCCACTAAAGCTGTATAAGTATTGTATTTCAATAGTAAAATTATAATGATATATAAATCATTTGAATATATAAAGGGAAAAAAAATAATTAATATTATTTCTTCAGTAATAAATTTTATTTAATATCTCTTTCATACTAATGAAGAGATATCTTTTATTTTCAATAAAAAAAAAATATTCT
>JASDQU010026855.1:8589-29528 GCA_032191745.1 Picea mariana
GTAGTAAAGAAACTTATACTAATCTCACTTGCTCAAATAAACTGAAGTTCTGAATTAAATCACAGGAAAGTAACTTCCCTATTGCAAACATTTAAGGATCAATCTAAGAATCCTGGATTACATTTAAAATAACACTTGCAATGGGAAAGAGCAACTATTCTGCAATCAGAGAACATGACCCTTACTCTCAAACAGAGACTTCAGTGCTAACACTCTTTTCATGAAAACGGTAATGCAGAAAACAATTAACTCTATCTAACAGAGAACAAAGCCACCTAGTTCCTTTCTTTCTAAGCAGGAGCCTTGAGCCTTATTTCTGTCTTAGCACACTTGTGAGGTTGAGGTTTACAGAGAACAGGGCAGTCTGATCCCTTCCTTTCTGAGCAGGGATCCCTAACCCATTTTCTGGCTAGTATCAATGAAAGTCTACAGAGAACAAGATGTTTTGGTTCTTTCCTTTCTGAGCAGGAACCCTTAACCCAATCCCTGGCTAACACACTTGCAGAGGTAAATGAAATCTACAGAAGACAAGGTGTTGTGATTCCTTCCTGTCTGAGCATGAACCCTTTAACCAAATCTCTGGCTAGCACACTTGCTGAGGTAAATGAAATCTACAGAAGTCGAGGTATTTGGATTCCTTCCTGTCTGAGCAGGAACCTTTTAACCGAACCTCTGGCTAGCACACTTGTAGGAGTAAATGAATCCTACAGAGGGTATGATGTTCCGATTCCTTTCTGTCTGAGCAGGAACCTTTAACCAAATCTCTGCTAGCCTCATAAAATCATCACACAAAATTGCTGATAAAAAGAATTACAAATTCCATTCAATAAACTAAGACAGAGTCAGTAGTGTTTCAGCAAAAGGGGAATCCATTAAAAATAGTGTTTTAGCAAATGACAGTTTAAACAAAGCATGAACAGAAATTATACTAACACACTTCTAACTAATGGGTGAATCTTGTGAAGAAGGTGGGCCCTCCCTTCTCACAATATTCCCCTGAACGAAAAGCTAGAGAAGGATACTCAAAGCAGTCTTATATTCATCTGTCGAAATATCATATTACAATTTGGAAAGAATAGAACACGTCCCGCTTCCCTGGAGTTGCTTCAATGCATAAAAACTTCGACTTTCGAATGGTGATTTCCTCTGATTTAAGGAGGAAATCCCTTCGATACAATCATTACAATGCATATCTGAATCCTATCCTAGATCGGATCTTCTTTCTAAATTAGCATAGGATGTCCTGGTTTCACGCAACCAAATGCTATTACAGGAACTGAACGAGGTATTGCTGTTGCGGTTGGTGTAACAACTTCTTCTCATCGTTGCTGATGATGTTTCAACATCACAATTCATGGGTTGTTTCAACCACGTGAATTGCGCTCTGACTGCGTTGACTGCTGACTGTGGCGGATTCCTTGTGTTTCAGCATCGTCGGTTCTGGCGGTTTCCTCTGTGTTTCAGCATTTGTAACTCTTGATTGTGTAACAGCTCCGTGTTTCAGCATCTGCATCCTCGGACTGTGTAGCAGCTCTGTGTTTCAGCATCTGCGACCTCGGACTGTGTAGCAGCTCTGTGTTTCAGCATCTGCGACCTCGGGCTGTGTAGCAGCTCCGTGTTTCAGCATCAGTTCTGTGTTTCAGCAATGGGCCTTAAATACAAATCTGCAGTTTTGGACACTTATGCATTTCTAATCAATGGTTAAGTACGAGAGTGATGTAAAATATCATGCAAAACAGATTAAACGTATAGTAATGAGAAGGGACGTTGTATACCTTTGAGATGATCAGATAAAGTGATAGTATGAGTCTAAATGCAGGTGATCAAGAGTATAATGGTGGCAAAAAGTATAGGAAAAAATGTACATTGTGTGGTCCTAACAGGGATAAGGATGGAAGATAAAGCACAATCACTTCATAATAATCAATAAAACAAAACAGAACAGTCTTAGTGATCATGGATTAGGTTTCCAAGGAAATTAGTTTAAATGCAGCGAGCATAAAGCTATGATGACTTTAAGTTCTCGATTAAAAACGCTGAGTAAAACACATTTATTTACACAATATAAGTATAATAATGAAAGCACAAGAACAAAATTAATCAACCATTCAAAATAAACGCATGCATACCGTAGCCCAAGGTGACAACTCCAAGTCGTTGTCCTGCGCATGCTCCGTGCAACTCCTTCTTGCCGACTGATGTGACTTCATCGGTACCTCCCAGCCAATGCTAGGGGTACTCTTCTTCCCCCTGAGCCCCATGAGCTGCAAAGGGGCCACACACGCTATACTAGAGAACAACTAGCACCCATCTCGCCTCGCAAGGTCGAGCTACCACTCATTACCCGAGTTGGGTATCCCAACTCCCACAGGATAAGTCAGTCAAGACAAAAATTATGCAGCGTAACGTTACGCATAAAGATCATATCCATACTCATCCTCCTCCATCCTTTTTATAGAGATTTTAAGTGATTTATTTCCTAAATTGTCATTTAATTTCTTTTTCATTATTTTAATCAGCATAAAACCTCCCTCGTACACATGTCATCCATCCCCCCTAGTTGCATCAGAAAATAAATTCATTATTTATTTAATTATTCCTATTTCCCTCACCCACCAAAAACAATTCCTAAAAATGCTACTTGTTGTCCCCATATTCCCTTACACATTTTAAATGACTTGCGCCTTTACTAAATTCCTAGTTGAGTTCATAATTAGAAAGTTCTTAAAGGCAAGATTCCTTATTAAGTTAGTCATTCGGTTTTTTCCTTATGCTTCCCTTTTTCTTTATGTTTCCCCTTTTTCCCTTAGTTTCCTATTTCTTTTAAGTTTCCTTCTTTTCCCTTTTTATCTAAAACTCAAATTAGCAAGTGTATAAAAACCACCTTTTACCCCTTTTTCTTTTTAATTAATAAAATTTAATTAGCAAATGACAAAAAACAATCATTTCCCTTTTAAAATTTTAATCCCCCAAAGTAATTTGTTTTTAATAAATTAATTGTATTTCTTACCCCCTTCTCGTCACATGTTTAATTATGATTATTATTTTTGACCACAAGTGTCACTTAGACCTAGATTTTTAATTTCACTAGGTTGGGTGACATTTTTATTAGGGAAAAAATGTTTTTAAATATTACTTGACACATCATTCATTCTAAGGCTATCTAGGTTTATTCACTTTTCAGTTAAAAATGTGACGTGCCCTTCACGATGCACTAGGTGCTCTAAGGGTGCCACCCACCTGTTTCCATTTTCATTGCACGACGTGCCCTTCAGGACACACTACTTGCTCCGAGGGTGCCACTCGCCTCTTTCCTTTTTCATGGCGTGACGTGCCCTTTAGGACACACTACATGCTCCAAGGGTGACACTCGCCTCTTAACTGACTTGGTAGACATCAAAATCCATTGGATTCAATACTTCGTCAGGTGATCTTGTGGGAGACTAAGGGCCTCTATGGAATAATGCCCCTGCCTTATTGCGCGCCCCTTAGAATCATTGTGAGCGACTGTCATAGTCTTCCCTCATGGCATCCTGGGTATTCTCGAACTAGGTAATCGTTAACCTATAGATCTAGCCATGACAGGAGTGCTAGTAGGCTGTGGCAGGGATGCTGTCCACACCTCTCCCTCAAAGTCTCTAGTTGTCGTGCATGGCCCCTCTACTCTAGATGTGATTCTGGTAAGCAAGCTATCATCAGGCTGCATCATCAACAAATCATGTCATAAATAATAATCAATCATCATAACATCTAATCATATGTACATATGTCATATCAACAAAAATCAAACCCCAATAGTCCACTCCCTGACTCAATCCATATTCCAAGGGGTTTCATTGATGCCTCTTCATCGTCGAGGTCCAAGGTCCTGCACGCTCAGGTGAACCCAGTCAATAGAACCTGTCTATGTAAATACACAAATAACATATCATCATATCCATAATTCCTCATAATCATAATCAAACGACCAATAGTATAATAATCGGGATCACTTGCAAGCAAGTGTCCTAAAAGAATAATTTTGCTCAATGCATGCAAGAGCGGAATGTTACATACACCCCCTCTTGGTATAAACTTCATCCCAAAGTTTCATAGTATATAAGTGACGAAATAATGTGTATAACAGTATCATAATTCTATCTATCAAACAAAAAATATAACATATCATATGCGTCCTCATATGCGTCACTCCCAGGTCACCGAGTGTGGACTATAGTTGTCCCACTAGACCTTGACCTGATCTATTGTTCGATGCCATAGCTGTCGAATGCGATGATCCAGGATGTGGATCGACTCAGTTGTGAGTGAACCCTTGTCAGATACCTTCAATGAACTCATGTCAATAACATGTGTAGGATCACTAATATAATGTCTCAAAACAGATATGTGAAAAACATCGTGCATACGCCTCAAAGAATCAGGATAGGCTAGTCGATAGGACATGGGACCCTTCTTCTCCACAATCTCTAAAGGTCCCACGAACCTAGGAGAGAGTTTATCACCCTTTCCAAACTTTATTGAACTCTTATGCAGGTTCACCTGCAATAAGACTCGATCTCCAACTTTGTAACTACGATCGACACAGTGCACATCGTTATAACTCTTTTGCCGATACTGCACTTCTTTGATCCTTTGTCTTATTATTTGAATTTGATCTTCCATTTCTTAGATCACTTCTGGTCCCACCAGGACCCTATTCTCAAGCCGATCCCAACTCAAAGGCATTCGACATGGTCGCCCGTAAAGAAACTCGATGGGCGCCATCTTAATGGTGCTTTGGTAATTATTGTTATATGCATATTATACGAGTGGAAAGAATTATTCCCAATGCTTCTATTGGTCCATCACGTACATGCACAACATGTCTTCCAAGACTTGGTTTGTTCATTCGGTCTTCCCATATGTCTTCGGGTGATATGCAGTACTGAAGTTAAGTTGGGTTCCAAAGTCCTCTTGGAAACTAGACCAAAATCGTTTAGTAAACACCAATCCTCGATCGGATATAATATTCTTAGGCATGCCATGCAACCTCACAATGTCACCGATGAAAAATATAGTTATGTCAGGTGCCTGATACGTCATATGCACAGGAATGAAATGAGCACTCTTAGTCAGAGTGTCAACTACCAAAAAAATGGAGTCATGTCTCCTTGCTGTCAGTGGCAATCCAACATTGAAATCCATCGAAATGACCTCCCATTTAGATTCTGAAATAGCATGAGGCTGTAGTAATCCCACTAGATGTCTATTTTCAGCCTTCACCTGCTAACATTCTAGACATTTGGCCACATAGTTGACTATGTCTGCCTTCATTCATTTCCAGAAGAATAAGGTTTTCAAGTCTGCCCTCATCTTCGTGACTCCCAAGTGGGCCATGTACACTTCTTTGTGAGCCTCGTTTAGGATCAAGCTCCTCAACTTGTCGTTTGGTGGTATGCAAATTCAATTGTTAAATCTCAATAATCCGTCTTCGTCCAATGTAAATCCTACAAATCTTGGTACCATCATTGTGTTTTGTCTGATAAAATCCTTGACCTATTTGTACGAGTCATTGTCACACTATAAATTTAGAATATTTTCACATAGATTCATCTGAAGAGGCATCACCGAAAATATGCACAGTCTCTGACTCAACACATAAACCACTCTGTTCACTATTCCCTTTATGTAAGTAATCTTGAAATCATACTCGCTGAGCAATTCCGACCAACGTCGTTGTCACGCGTTTAGGTCGCTTTGCGTAAAGATGTGCTGTAGTCCACAATGGTCCATTTTTAGTTCAAATTTTCATCCAATAAGGTAGTGTCTCCATAATCTCAAGGCATATACAATGGCTAACAACTCCAAATCGTGCATTGCATAATTCTCCTCATGCATTCTCAACTTCCTTGAGATGTAAGCGATCATTCGATCGTCTTTCATCAAGACTCCGCCTAAGCCTTCATTGGATGCGTCAGTGCATACCAAGAAGTCCACATCCATGTCAGGGACCTTTAGTATCGGTGCTGTTATCAACAACTACTCGAGCCTTCGAAATTCTTCTACGCATTTCTTGGTCCAAACAAACTTCTTGTTCTTATTCTGCAATTCTGTGATCGGATTTGCTATCTTTGAAAATCCCTCAACGAACCATCGATAGTATCTTGCTAAACCCATGAAGCTACGCACTTTTGGTAAATTTGTCGGTGTAGGCCATTCCATAATATCCTCGACCTTGTTGGATCCATGAAGATACCTTCACCAGAGATGAAATTGCCTAAGTAGTGAATCTTTGATTGATAAAATGAGCATTTAGACAATTTCCCATACAATTTGTTCTCATGCAGACATTGTAGTACCAAGCGCAAGTTCTCATCATGCTCCTCCATCATCCGAGAGTAAATCAAAATATTGTTAATTAATACTTGGACGAACTTGTCCAAGTACTCACAGAACACCCCGTTCGTCAAACTCATAAATACCCCTAGGACATTTGCTAGTCCAAGAAATAAAATAGTAAACTTGTAATGTCCAAATCTCATCTTAAAGGTGGTCTTAGGGACGTCATCCTCCTTTATCCATAACTGGTGATACAGTGATCTCAAGTCGATCTTTGAAAACACCATCACACTCTTCATCTGATAAAAAAGATCATCAATCTTTGACAACAGATACTGATTCTTGACCGTTTCCTTGTTCAATTGACGATAGTCAATGTAGAGTCTCCACGACCCATCCTTCTTTCATATGAATATAACAGGTGCACCCCACGGTGACACACTAGGACGTATCATTCCCAGGTCCAACAACTCCTTCAGTTTCATTCTCAACTCTTGTAACTCCGGGGTCGAAATTCGATATGGCGTTCTTGCTATTGGTTCAGTCCCTGGTTTTAGGTCTATGGTAAAATCCAATTCCCTCTCCAGTGGTATCTCAGGTAAATCCTCCAGGAAGACATCCATAAACTCTCTCACCACTAGAAGGTGTTCTAGACCTTCTGCTACTCCCTTCTCATTTAGCACAAAGATCGCATAAATATTACATCCCTTGGGAATGCTCTTCCGTAGTTGCAAGGAAGAGATAAACCTCAAGGAAAATCCTTGGTTTTGACCTACAATCACGCATCTCTATCCATCACCATCGACCAAGCTCAACCGTTTCATATTACAGCTGAGTATCGCCTCATGTGATTCCAACCAGTCCATACTGATCACGATGTCATAAGATCCTAAGATCGTGACGTATAGGTTGGCCCTAATGACATACTCTCCTAGGTTAAGGGTACAACCCATAACCTTCTCTCCAACCTTTTGTTTGGCTCTCGAAGCCATCTATACAAAGCTAAACTCATCTTGTTCGATTGCCTTTACCTTAATCCTTTTTAGCGCTGCACCACAAATGAAATTCTTGGTAGCATCGAGATCTATCAAAATACTAAGGGTCTAGTTAGAGATGGTACCGGACATCTCAAGCACAGTCGAATGGTGATTTACCTGGTGGTTATTCACCTTTGCATGAATTCGATGGGCCTTGCCCAAATCTCCCACGGTAGTGGGTCCAACTGATCTAGATGCCCTAGTCCTCTCCACTGGGCAGTCACACTGGTAGTGTGGCTCCCCACATGTCTAACACCCCTTCTTCGGTCCAGTACTCTTGGTACCTGAAGTAGAAGCCAACGGCCCACCAGCTTGGAATCCTGGTATGTTCTGCTGAATAGGCCTAAACTACTGCGGCTGTGATCGACGTTGTTGCTGATGATGTGGTCCTCGGTAAGGAGTCCGCTGTTGAGGCACTGGTCACCGAGGTGTAGTGAAAGTGGATCCTCTCTGGAAGCCATGATATCCTGGTGTATGTTTAGTTGGTGTCTGATGTTGCTGTGCACCAGATGACACCTTCCCTGTTGGTCTCACTGGAATCCTGTTCTTACCCTCACTGATAAGATCCTCCTTTGCTATGAGGGACTTCTGGGTGACATCATGCAAGGTCTGAGGTTGAACAAGAACCTTCTAAACTTAATTTTCTCGGTATTAAGGTGCGGAGCATACCGAAGCAACTCTATAAAATGAGCCTCATACTCAAGAACTGTACAACTTCCCTATCGCAAGGCATTGAGCTCGTTGAGTCGACGCTCAATGAATTCCTTTGATAGGTACCTCTCTCGGAACCATTCCTTGAATAGTTCCCATGACACATCTTCAACGACCATGTTCAATTGTGGCAAGAGAATCTTCCACCATAGAAGAGTGCTCCCCTTTAGTTGAAAGGCTGCGATGCAAATCTTCATGTTGGAGGTATAGTCGCGAAGTGAAAAACACATCGACATATTATCCAACCATGCCTCAATGGCTGTGCCATCCAGAGCACCAAATAACTTGGGAAATTTTACCTTCTCGAGTTCGTGGTGAATGCTACCAGTATCGACTGGGGCGTGCAGTGGACCCTCAGGGGGTGCCGACACACTGGCCTCATCTTTGTCCAAATGATTGATCAGTTCCTCAGACATCTGTTGAAAAGACCTCATCAGCCCAACCACCTCACCCACCGCTATATTCTCCTGCCTGAAAACCTGTTCGTCTCTCTGGGGGTTAGACCCCTCAAGCATGGATGCCACTGGGGGCGTCACGCCTCCTGCCCTAGCACCCCGTCGTCTACCTCCGCGGCATCCTCTCACCATGATTACCTACACAAATACAAGTCAAGTTAATTAAAATTATTATAATTAAATAACACATAAACAAAATCCGTAGTGATCCCAAGTCATGGGTTGAACCCTCTCTGATACCATATGTAATGACCCATTCGTTACGACTACATGTGATGCCACACGAAGGAATTTTTATTTTATTTTATTTTTTCTTTATTATTATTTTTTTAAAACAGGACGACAACAACGATTAGAGTTAAACAACAAAACTGGACGGAGAACACCACAGACATAGATCAGGTAATAGACAATAATGAATCACACATTAGCACATCAAGTAACTCGGTGAAACATGCAGAAATCAAGGATAGAAACGACTACCTGCACGAAATAAACATGAAAACGCCTACAGGCTAAGGGAAAACATCCACAATCCCAACACAATGGCCTTGATGACTAGTAACTGGAAACCTCTACGGCGCAAAAAACCAAAACACATTAAGGAGTTACAACCAAGCACTAACTTCCCTTACAACGAATGAACACTCGCATCAGGAAGCACAGACTCTAGCCATGCTATCATTCAAATCTATCCATCAGGGTGCACGATGATCCCCTCATCAAGAATTGTGTCGTCCCAAGGCGATAGGCATGATGGTAATCCTGGCACAACATAACCTACCAGGACCCTTAACCCAAGTTGAACCGACACAATAGGAGATCAAATGAACTAAAAAAAAACGTGAAGACTACACCCACACACCCAAGCAATAGTCTACAAGACGCAAGGTGACAATACTCAAATTAAAACTTCGCCAGCTATGAAATGAATTCTCCATCCAACCAACCCATTATCCATTCAACATGGTGTCTAAGTGAAAAGGAGTGAACTATTAAAAATGTTATCATTATCATAAAAGTGTCCCAACTATGACCAAGAATGTGAAATATTACAAATGGTTACTATTATCACAAGTTATCATAAAGTTAAAATAATATGCACTTAGCAATATCAACATGCTTGTCTATAATAAACGTTGTCCATTAACAAACACTGTCCATTAACATTAACAATTCTCTGTCTATATATACCCTTTACATTACGCTTGTCTAAAAATACACTGTTTGATATAAACATAAATATACAATGTCAAAATATACGTTGTCTAAATATAAAAGTGAACTATTACGCATGTCAACAAGTATGTTGTTCATTAATACACCACTGCTGTCTAATTAATGCATGAATCACTGCCCAATAAATACATCATGATATAGAATTGAAGCGTTGACATAGCAACAGAATATAAAAATAGAATTTCTATTATAATTAATGGCTTTCAGCACAATAAATTGCTACCCATCAAGGACTCGCTACCCATCACTAAATGTTGCACATAAATTGTTGTCTAAAAATATATATTCAGTGAAATTTAAATGCTAAGAACGATGGATGCTGCCCAACCAAATTTGCTGTGGAAATCACGAAGAATCACACTCAATAAAGGGTGTAAATTCGCAGTGTGAATATCGTGTGACTTCACAGTCAAGAGATAGGTAAATCGCAGTCAAATATATATTAAAATCGCATTGAAATTTGCACTCAAAACAAAGTAAAATAATGTAAGTTCGTAGTCAATGGAACAATAAAAATCACAGCGTATAATTCGCCATCAAAATGTAATAAATTATGGAGGAATTTCACAAGCCAGATGTATTAAAACACAGAGTAAATTCACCATCAAAATGTAATAAATTGTAAAGGAAATTCACAGGCCAGATGTATTGAAAACGCAGAGTAAATTCACCATCAAAATATAATAAATCGCAAAGGGAAAAATTCGTAGGCTAGATGTATTGAAAATGAAGAGTAAATTCGCCATCAAAATATAATAATTCGTAGAGGGAAAAATTCATAGGCCAGATGTATTGAAAACACATAGTAATTTTTCCATCAAAATATAATAAATCACAGAGGGAAAAATTCGTAGGCCAGATGTATTGAAAATGCAGAGTAAATTCTCCATCAAAATATAATAAATCATAGAGGAAAAAATTGATGGTTGAATGCTTGCAAGGAGCCACGGATTTCGTAGTGTTTATGTATCCAAATTGAAGAGTAAATGATGGAGTTGTTGTGCAAACAATAAATACAAATCAATGTGTGTAAGATGCCAAGAAGAGTGGGTTGAATGCTCGGTAAATGAGGGTGAAAACAAAGAGATTAATAAAACACAGTGATCAAACACCGAGATCATTGAGAACGCAGAGGTGATATTGTTGATTAAGGTTGGTTGTCATTGATGTCAACCCTTGAAGAAAGCCCTATAGCACAAAGGTTTGGGTAATGGACCCAATATTATTTGATGTAAATATGACTCATTATTGTTTTTTCATGGTTGATAAGAAGTAAATATGGATGAAATCTAAAGTGGTCCCCTTATGGTGAAATCCCTCATGGGAATATGCTTTGTGGAGTGAGAGAACCCATGCTTAATTTTGGAATAATGAGATGAAGAATAATGAATTTGTCAGTGAAACTATCCTAGATGGATAGTGATTGTCATGCCATTTTTGGTGGTATGTGGAACGTCACATAACTCCTCACGGTTAGAGAGTTATGACCATATGAAGTTGGAGAACCCCTCATGACTCTTATAGAAGCCCCCAAGGGTCAAAGTGCTTTGAAAACGAATTTATTTTAAATGAAGAAGCCCTAAAATAAGGAAAGTGTAATGCTACATGAAGATATAAATAAGAGGCAAAGCTCACTCATTAAGAACACACTTGTACATTTTGTATATCTATTTTCTTGTGTAAATATTCTTGTAAATACTTGTGGATACATCTGAAGTGGTGAACATCTAAGGTAGCACGAAGGGTTGACAGCGAAATTCTCGGATTTATATAAAACCCCATTTTCTGAGGCATACGCGGGTTGTCTGTGTATAGGGTGCGTACAGTACACGAGCTGTGTGTGTATAGGGAGTGTATGTACGCAGGTTGTCTGTGTATAGGGTGAGTACATGTTGGTAAAGCCATGAAACTTGAGAAGATGAAGGTCCAGAGGTTCTAGATTCTGAGATCAAGCTCCCACAAAGGTCTAGAGTGCTCAGATACATCAGATCCATCCATTGGTTCAAAAGGTATGTCTTATTTCTATGAATAGTTGGATTTTGATGTATGCATGAGGAATGGCAATGGAGATTTGAGGATTCTCCCTAGAGAGACTAGTGGCTACATAGGATCTTCTATATAAGTCAGATCTACAGAAATACAGTGCTGGTATATTTTTCTTTGATACTTCTTGTTGAGGCACATCTTGTATATCTTGGCTTATGACTAAGAGTTTTTATGGTACATGGTTGAGATCTTGTATTTATTGATGTATTGAGAAGTTGAATATCAGAAAGGGGTTGATGACTAAGATCATGTGAGGGATATTATGCTTGTTCATGATTACACATACATATATGGCACATGACTAGAGAGAGACATAATTTCCTTGAGTAGAAGTTATATATGAGGATGCATGCACAGGGTACAGTTACAGTCTAGATAGAGTGACATGTTATAGATCTATGTGAAAGAAGTTACAGAGGGTCAAAATTTGTCAAGTGAATGGAAATCCTAGTTTCAGAAGGCAAAGGTGGGCTACATAATAGATAGGGAGCGTACATACGCAGGCTGCATCACTACAAGTCACGTATTTGTTGTACTTTTGTAGATACATGTTCAGTTCTGGTACGGTTTGATTACAGGGTAGTTGTATAGATTGGATACAGGGCAGTGGTACATGTTGATATAGTTTTACAACAGTATATCTCATAGTGAAAGGTTGATAGTGGTTCCATCATTCTACTTGTACTTCAGGGAGGTTAGATGGGGCAAGGATAGGTGGTTGTAGCCACCTTCCAGTTGTAGCCGGAGAACATAGGGGGTTGTATCCTCCTTCTAGTTGTTTCCAGATAATTGGGGAGTTGGAGCTTCCCTTAGGTTGTAGCCTGAGAAACCAGGGGGTTGGAGCCTCCTTCCAGTTGCAACTGGAAAACAAAGGAAGTTGGTGCTTCCAATGAATGTAATTCTTCAAGACATATAAGAAAAAACATTCCGTGGTTTTCTCCCTATTTGGGTTTCCACGTAAAACACTGGTGTATTGTGCATGTGTGTGATTGTTTATTTATTAGTGCTCATTATTGGATAATAATTCTACATTGATATAACATTTGAACAAAAATGATTATAATTATGCTATTACTGATTCACCCCCCCTCTCAGTAATCCAACAATTGGTTTCAGAGCAGTTTCCTTCAGAAATCAGTTTAGCCACTGAAAGGTAGATCATGGAGAGTACCAAATCATATAAAAATGGAATACCACAGTTTGACAGACATAAGTATTCTTTTTGGAGCATAAGGATGAAGACATATATACAGGCACAGGGATTTCAAGTTTGGCAATCAATTGTAGATGGATACACAGCACCAGCAGTTCCACCAACAAATGACAAAGCATTGAAACTCGGTGAGAATAATTCCAAAGACAAAAATGCACTTTTGAATGGTCTTAGTGATACGATATTTACCAAAGTTTCACATTGTAAATCTGCTAAAGAGATTTGGGACAAGCTTCGAAATATTTATGAAGGAGATTCAAAAGTAAAAGCAGCAAAGGTTCAAACTTACAAAGGTTAGTTCGAACAACTAAAAATGAAGGAAGATGAAGATATTGCAGCCTACTTCTTACGAGTCGATGAAACAGTGAATGAAATCATAGGATTGGGAGAAGAAATTGAAGAATCTGTAATAGTTCAAAAGGTACTTAGATCTCTTCCTATGAGATTCAACCCTAAGATATCAGCACTAGAAGAAAGATCAGATCTAAACTCAATAAGCATGGACGAACTGCATGGAATGTTCACAGCATATGAGATGATAACTGAACAGGAAAATCCATATGTAAAAGAAGCAACCTTCAAAGAATCCAAAAGATCAAAGCAAAAGAGAAAGGAACAAGAAGAATATAGCAGCAAAAATGACGTCTCAGAATATGATGAAGAAGTGGCCAACTTCGTCAAAAGACTGAACAAGGGAACCAACGGTAGGTATAGAGGTAAGCTTCCTTTAATTTGTTTTAATTGTGATGGTATTGGTCATTTTGATAACAAATGTCCTCATAAGAAAAAGAGAAATGATGAAGGTTACTCAAAAGGCAAACACACATATAAAGGCAAAAGAACTACAAAGAAAGATTTCAAGAAAAGCTTATACATCAAAGAAGACATCTCATCATCAGATGAAGATGAAGTCAGTGACAGTGAGACAATAAGAGTTCTATTCATGGTAGTAAAAGACTTTGAAAAACAAGACTCCAAAGAAGAATGTGAAGAAGCCGAATAAGAAGTCAAAGAAGAAATTGAAGAGGCAGAAGTTGACTTCCGAGAAGAATTAATGTGTTCCATAGAAGTTATCAGAAGAGAAAAGAAGAAGAAGAAGAAACTACAAGCAGAAATAGACAAAAAGGAAGCAACTCAAGAACTAGAAAAAATGATCACAAAATTGAAAGTTCAAATAGAAGAAGATAAAAGAATTGAAGAAGCACTCAAAGAACAACTAGAAGAAAAGGACAAGATCATTGGAAACTTGGAGGCAAAGATTGTCACATTAAGAAAGGATATTCAAAAGAAAAATATGTAGAATAGCTCAAAAGTTTTGGATGACATTATCAGCAGTCAAAAATATCTTCTTGATAAGTCTGGACTTGGATACAATCAGACAGAAAAGGGATCAAGCTCCAAAACAACAGAGAAAGAAACAAATCCAAAAAGCTATGCAGAAACAATCAAAGGGGACATGAGGATATACAAGGAATATTACAGGGACACTCCTCCACCGAGAAGATTCATATTTCAGAATCAACAACAGACATATAGGACTTAAGAAGAAGAAGGATTCATAAGAGAACCTCCTTTTAGAATATCTTCAACTCCCAGGTATCAAACTATATTTTTTGGTTTATGTTATGCATGTAATAATTTTGGACATAAAGCTGTAAATTGCAGAGCTAACAACAGGAACACTAACAACTTTGAGAGTCATACACAAAGGGGTTATTCAAGAAGACCCAGTGAAACACAAAGAAGAATTTACAACAGGTTTGAATCCTTGAGCACATTAGAGTTGAGTATGTGGGCACAAAAGAACAAGTGGCAGATATATTTACAAAACCACTTCCATGGGAAGCCTTTGAATATCTTCGCCAAAGACTTGGAGTTATTTCTACTCCAAAATGAATGTTTTTTGAATGCTTATCTCATATTTCTTAGATTTACACGAGGAAACACCATAAGAGGACAGTTCAGTCAGGGGGAGCAATCCTGGATGGAAAGATACCTTTGCCATTGATGAAAAAGGGGGAGATATTTATCAGATGCAGAGGACAGAGGCATGGTTCTAGGGGGAGTAGATTTAGCATATGTAGAGGATAGAGGCATGGTTCCAAGGGGAGAATGAGTGATATATTTTCAGTATTGCATAAGAGTGTTTCCATCAATGCCAAAGGGGGAATTTGTTGATTAAGGTTGGTTGTCATTGATGTCAACCCTTGAAGAAAGTCCCATAGCACAAAGGTTTGGGTAATGGACCCAATATTGTTTGATGTAAAGATGACTCATTATTGTTTTGTCATGGTTGATAATAAGTTAATATGGATGAACTCCAAAGTGGTCCCCTTATGGTGAAAGCCCTCACAGGAAGAAACTTTGCAGAGTGAGAGAACCCATGCTTAATTGTGGAATAATGAGATGAAGAACAATGCATTTGTCATTGAAACAATCCTAGATGGATAGTTCTTGTCATGCCATTTCTGGTGGTATGTGGAACACCACATAAATCCTCATGGATAGAGAGTTATGACCATATGAAGTTGGAGAACCCCTCATGAGTCTTATAGAAGCCCCCAAGGGTCAAAGTGTTTTGAAAAAGAATTTATTTTAAATGAAGAAGCCCTAAAATAAGGAAATTGTAATGCTACATGAAGATATAAATAAGAGGCAAAGCTCACTCATTAAGAACACACTTGTACATTTTGTATATCTATTTTCTTGTGTAAAGCTTCTTGTAAATACTTGTGGATACATATGAAGTGGTGAACGTCCGAGGTAGCACGAAGGGTTTACGATGAAATTCTCGGATTTATAGAAAACCCCATTTTTTGAGGCATACACGGGTTGTCTGTGTATAGGGTGCATATAGTATGCAGGTTGTCTGTGTATAGGGAGCGTATGTACACGAGATGTCTGTGTATAGGGTGAGTACATGTTGATAAAGCCATGAAACTTGAGAAGATGAAGGTGAAAAGGTTCTAGGTTCTGAGATCAAGCTCCTAGGAAGGTCTAGAGTGATCAGATACATCAGATCCATCCATTGGTTCAAAAGGCATGTCTTATTTCTATGAATAGTTGGATTTTGATGTATTCATGAGGAATGGCAATGGATATTTGAGGATTCTCCCTAGAGAGACTAGTGGCTACAAGGGATCTTCTATATAAGTCAGATCTACAGAATTACAATGCTGGTATATTTATCATTGATACTTCTTGTTGAGGCACATATTGTATTTCTTGGCATATGGCTAAGAGTTTTTATGGTACATGGTTGGGATCTTGTATTTATTGATGTATTGAGAAGTTGAATATCAGAAAGGGGTTGATGACTAATATCATGTGAGGGATATTATACTTGTTCATGATTACACATACCTATATGGCACATGACTAGAGGGAGACATGCTTTCCTTGAGTAGAGGTTATGTATGAGGATGAATGCACAGGGTACAGTTACAGTCTGGATACAATGACAGGTTACAGATCTATGTGAAAGAAGTTACAGAGGGTCAAAAGTTTTAAAGTGAAAGGAAACCCTAGTTTTAGAAGGCATACACGGGATACATAATAGATAGGATGCATACATACGTAGGCTGCATCACTACAGGTCGCGTATCTGTTGTATTTTTGTAGATACATGTTCAGTTCATGTACAATTTGATTACAGGGAAGTTGTACAGATTGGATATAGGGTAGTGGTACAGGTTGATATAGTTGTACAAAATTATATCTCACAGTGACAGGTTGACAGTGGTTCCATAATTCTACTTCTACTTCAAGGCGGTTGGATGGGGCAAGGATAGGTGGTTGTAGCCACCTTCCTGTTGTAGCCAGAGAACATAGGGGGTTGTAGTCTCTTTCTGGTTGTAGCTAGAGAATTGGGGAGTTGGAGCTTCCCTCAGGTTGTAGCCTGAGAAACCAGGGGTTTGGAGTCTCCTTCCAATTGCAGCTGGAAAACAAAGGAAGTTGGTTCTTCCAATGAATGTAATTCTTCAAGACATATAAGAAAAATCATTCTGTGATTTACTCCCGATTTGGGTTTCCACGTAAAACACTGGTGTACTGTGTATGTGTGTGATTGTTTATTTCTTATTTCTCATTATTGGATAATAATTCCATATTGATATAACATTTGAAGAAAAAGGATTATAATTACGCTATTACTGATTCAGCCCCCCTGTCAGTAATCCAACAGATATAACATGCAGATACCATGGCAAAGGAAGAGATAAAAAATGCATAGGTGTTATAAAATGTAAAGCCCAATGCAAACACATATATCAAAATGCAGAGCTGTTATGAAATGCAGAGAGTATTAAGCTGTTCGCAGAGAGAAATGGTAAAAAATACACAGAGGTACTCAAACACCAGAAGGCACAAGACAATTATTTGATGCAAGAGCATCTCAAGCGAGCCAGCGTGGAGATAAAAGACAATTGGACAAGGGCCCAACACAAATTTTGAAATTGTCTTGAAGTTAAGGCACCGATCTTAAATGAGATAATTAAGAAGGAGCACACTTGTAAAATGTAAACGGACCTTGAGCGATCCACTCTCGTCCTTAGTAGGTAGAAGACATTTATAGTAGTTAATAAAAGTAGATAGAATTGAATGTTAGATTAGACAGTTTTAGAGCGCAAGAGGGAAATAGGATATAGACACCCTCATTGTGTATTGTAACATTATTATGAAGAGAATAGAAGAGAAAGAGCAGAGAGCTGTGTGAAGACACCCATGTACAGAGATTTGAATTAATAGAGAAATCTTTGATTCAAATTCATGGCGTCGTGTTTATTCTCTGTGTATGTATGCTAAATGTTATGCTCATGGTTATTTTACTCTTTCTGCTGTACATTTGATTTTATGTTATGTATGAATGATTTCTTGTTGAATTTTTGAAATCTGAGAGGAAAGGGAAAATGAATGATTTTTAATTGTTTCTCTATCTGAGCAAGAGTTCCTGCAAGGAGAGTACTTGAATTTTCCGCAAGGAGTGCGTTGACAAAGTGTTCAGAGGTTCCTTTCTGGAAGCTCAGATAGGGTAGCTTTTGTTCTCATTCACTTAGAAGTGTAGCCAAGCACTGGAGCCATGCAAGGAGTGCATAGACCAAGTAAAGTCTCAGAGTTTTGAACCTGAGTGAAGTATTGAGAGACTGCTGCTGTAGGTGTGCACAGAGTCAAAAGAAGTCAAACACTTGGTAGTGTTTGAAAGTTTGCCGCAAGGAGTGCGTGCAAGAGTTTCCTAAAAGACTGAGAGTTGGAGAAAGCTCAGAAGGATTTGGACCTTCGAAGGAGTTGAAGGAAGGTAAGAGGCCAGGTACCTTGAAAATCTGAAGGAAGGCGTAGCGATGTTGGACCGCAGGAGGATGAATTCTCAAGGGAAGAGACGAACGGTCGGAGTTCTCTGTGGAGAATCCACGAAGTCCCATGAGCCGTCAGATCTCAAGGAGGAGTAGGGGAGTTACCGAAAGTATTCCCAAAGGTTCTAATCTCAGGAGGAGTAGAGCCATAGATCCAAGCCACAAGGGGCCATTGGATTGGCAAGAAGATTCCTATTTTAGGATTTCGTAGGTGGAAGTCCTGGAAACTTTGCAATAGGACTCATGAAATCACGAAATGCGAAGTCGCAAAGAGCTAAAAGGATGGTGTGGGGCCATAGAGGTCAGCGAGGTGGACAGGTGGTGCACTGTCGACGTGGAACTCAAACTCCATTGACCATTTCGGGTTTTCATGGGGTAAAGACCTAAATTCTTTGCATTAGGATTCGCGATATTGCAAAGTCCGAAGTCCCAATGGAGTGGAAGGCGTTGACAAGTCAACCTTATGGATGCATTGGCATTTCGGAAAATCGGGTTTTGGGAATCGCGGGAACAAGTTGCTTGACCCATGACCGCCGAAATTGCGATAAGGAGAAGTCCAAAGGAGAAAGAGGAAAGGTCAGCGTTGACTGTTTTCGGGTTTCGGAGATTTGGAGACAAGGCGCTAGACCACCGGATTCGTGAAAGTGCGAAGTCCGATCTCTCGAGGTATAAAGGGGAATTTCTTGAAGTTGATTGTGGGTGCAGATTTCCCGAAAGGGAAATAGAGGAGTCATTTCCACGGACTCTTCGGGCCAGTGAAAGAGGAAAGATCCTGTTGACGTGGACCTTCCAACCTACGGGTTGAGGGGTTGCGGGACTACGTCATTTTTGGTATCAGAGCACAGAAAGGTTCTTTGATTTCTGTAGCAGAGAAAAAGAGAATTCACCATGTCGGCGAGAAGAAGGGATAGGCAGACACCCAATCCACCAGAGGACAGGAAAATGTCGAGAAGAAGAGGTAGGCAAATGAATGATCCAGCCGTGGAGACAAAAATGTGTGATTTACGTGCCAGACTTAAAGAAATGGAGACAACACAGAGACACATAGTCAGTGCTGGGGATCTTAGTGATTCCGAAAGTGCAATTGAGGCTGAACAAGAGGAAGAAGTTGCAGCCGAAGATGCAGCAAACGAATGTTTGATCAGAGCTATTGCAAGAATGGGTGCAAGAGCAAAAATGGACATTCCAATTTATGAGGGAAATCTAGATGCAGAGGAGCTTCTAGACTGGATTAGAGCTCTGGACACATATTTTGACTATGAAGATGTCGAAGAGGACAAGAAGGTTAAACATGATGTCACAAGATTGAAGGGACATGCAACATTGTGGTGGGATGAGCTACAAGCTGACAGACGCTGCAAAGGCAAGTAGAAGATCAAGAGTTGGGATAGAATGATCACAAATATGAAGGCAAAATTCATCCCCAGAGATTATCAAATTACTCTGTTAAGGAGAATGTAGAACCTAAGACAGAAGCTGATGATAGTGAAAGAATACACTGAAGAATTCTACAGGCTGAACATCAGGGTAGGTCATCGGGAAAGAAATGATGAAAAGGTTGCCAGATACATGAATGGCCTGAGATACGGTATTCAGGATGATATGAGCATGATAACCATCCGAACGGTAGAAGATTCTTATCAGATGGCTCTAAAAGCTGAAGAGAAGCTGAGCCGAAAGCAGGGTCAAAGGGGCCGAGGTAGAAGTCAGCCCAGAGGCAAATCAGTTTCCCAGGATAAATATCAGAAGCCCAAGGAGGACTAGAAGAAACCTCAGAATTGAACTGAGAGAGGTGGAAGCTCACAACGAGGGCAATATGCTGAACAAAGAGGATAGAATACCAAACAGAGAGGAGAGTATGCTGATAATAATATTTTTCTTTGCACTAGAGGTAGAGGAAGGGGAAGAGGTGGAGTAATAACATGTTTCACATGTGGAAAGAATGGGTACAAGTCTTACGAGTGTCCAGATAAAAGGAAAGAGAGTGGAGAGACTCACATCGCCGAAGCACAGAGGCAGGATGTTGAGGCAGAAGATGCTGAAGGAGAAAGATCGTTGGTGATGTGAAAATCTCTTTTGACACCAGAGAAGGAGGTGGAGAGTTCAGTCCAAAGAAACAGACTTTTCTAAACTGTTTTCAAAACCAAGTACAGGGTATGTAAGGTCATTGTGGACAGTGGTAGCACAGATAACCTCATTTCTATAGAGATGGTAGAAAAGATGGAGCTAGAGACATTTGATCATCCAAGCCCATACAGAGTTTCGTGGCTACAAAAAGGACATCAGGTAACTGTCACTAAACAATGTTTAGTTGAATTTAAGATAGGAGGATATAATGATAAGATACTATGTGATGTCATTCCTATGGATGTTTGTCATCTATTTCTAGGTAGACCATGGCAATATGACCAGAATGTGATTCATGATGGGAGAATGAACACATACACCCTAGAGAAGAATGAGAGAACTCACATGTTGCTTCCAATCAAGGATAAGGAGGTGAAACTAAAAGTAAGCAACAGTGTACTTCTTAGTGTTACACATTATTTTTGTCATCCATGTGATCGTTAAT
>JASDQU010026856.1:0-29528 GCA_032191745.1 Picea mariana
ATATTTATAAGCTTACTCAAAGGATTAGGCGTGCATGTTTATACTAACACCCGGCCTGTCTCTGGTTGAGTTGTCCCACCTGCCGACAGTCTTGCCGATGATGTGGTGGATTCTGGATCTGACCCATTGATGTTACCCATGTTCATTAAATCAGAGCTTTTTATCCCTATAGGGCTCTTCTCTGGGCTATCAGTTGAAATCCTTGGAAACTTGATGGGGTCCGGGATATCTTGCATCTGACCCATTATCTGCAGGGTGTGTTGGTACATAAGTTCCCCTCTCTCCCGCACATCCTGAACCTCATGAGAGTTCCTATCCTATGGAGGGGTTACCTAGGAAACTCCTGCTATTTCGATGGCTCCTTGAGGGGCTTCCGCCACTTCGGCTGGTTCTTATGCTATCCTTTCTCCTCTGGCCCTGAGGACATCTTGATTTGTCTATTCCAGGATTGTTGCTTTCTCATCCAAGATCATAGCCTTAAACCTGGTTGCCTTAGGTTCAGCCATTCTCACCATTACTTCACTCCAGTATTGATAAATATTTGTGAAGATCTCTTCTTCAAATATGTCATGAGCATATGGCCAGTAGGAAGATACTTGGGATGCATGCTTCAGGACTAAACCTTTTGGGTCATGCTTGCGAAAGAGACCAGTCAAGAACCGAAATTCCAATTGGCTTAACCCTTCTGGCTTGGCCTGAGCAGTGTCTTTTACTATGTAGAAACCAACATGGAACCCATAAGGTATGAAGGCTGGCTTCTTATATTTTACCGGAGTAGCATTATAACCCTGTAGGATGGCCTGATAACAGACTTCCCTGACTACCAATCGATCAGGAACATACATAGGTAACATATGTGGTGCTTCGATGGCACCAAACACCCTGATATAGGTGTCACATTCATTCAGATACTAGTTGTTGACTTTGGATATAATCCATCTATCCGCATCTGACAACCTTGGGCACTCTTTCTGAAATAGTAAAGAATGAATATGCGCCACAAATTGATCGCAAATGAGAGAGTAGGATTTATTGTACTTGTTCTCCCACAAAATGTTGAAATATACATGGACTAGGAGCTATGAGGGATGCCATCTTATGTTCATTCCTATGAAGGTATTTCTCACACATACGACATACAATAGATAAGATGTCATGTAAAAGAATGGGTTTCCTCCCTCTTTTGGTTTCTGATCCTGTTGTATGCAAGTGCTCAACTGTTTGGAGATGATGGCACCCCAATTGAAGCTTGTGCATGAAATGTCTACCGTATAAGCTAGAGGCATCCAAGCTTCTGAAAACTGGGAGAAATATTTCTCCCCATGCAATCTATAGAGGAGATCCATCAGGTATATGTACAACTTCCTTAGGTTGGCCGTCGGATACCAGTTGGAAGTCTGTTTTGTGAATTTTTTGTCTTCCCTCCACCACGATGCCATAAATTTGTTGGTGTCATGTGCTAGATAGAAACCTACAACAAAATTAGTGCTCAACCTCTCTTTCAGCTCCCTAGGCTTGTAGTAACTCTAAACCTTTGATGGAAAGAAAACCCCGATGCACTCTCCATTTTCATCATTAATCAAACATTTTTTTGTATCAGTGTCATCAATGAGCAATTTTAGGAGCTCGATGCAAGGAAATACCAGAGTCCAAATTGACACCATGTGAAGATACACCCTACGGACGTTCAGGAGGACCTCATCATCGACTTTTCACATATCAGGGTCGCTATGCAAGGTATATTTAGGGAAATCCTCCTGCTTGATTTTCTTGAAAATTTCTTTCGAGCGCGGGAATATTGTCTTGGTCCCAATGTTCGCCTTTATGTCTCCAAAGGTTGGGGGCTGAACAAAATATTTCTTGGTGATTGTTTTGATGACGGGCACTGGCTTAGGAGAAAATTCCAATTATCTGGTGACCGTTGGGGACGAACCCTCTCCTACCTCTAGTTCTTGTAGATTTCGTGCTCTTAGGGATTTCCTGGTGGTGGGTTTCTTTGGTGGCATCGTTCCTGCAACATAAAATGTTTCTTTAGGCATGTGTACATAGTAACGTTGGATGAAAAAATATGAGATGAAGCATAAAACATCCATGAGCCGGTACATACTTGTACGCTTGTTTAAATTGTTTTTTAATACTCACTGGACTTTGGAAGATTTCTCTGTATCTCTCATCTTGCTCCTCTGGGTTCTATGAACTTCTTTGTGTGTTGAATAAGCTCATACACAATGAATCAAAAGACTATAATGAGAGATATTCTACCAGTTGTATCAAGCAGTTAATACGAGTAATGGATGCAAATTCAAACAACCTACTATCGAATCCCTGTAAATAAATTCTACATTGTTTGATGGTGGAGGCACAGAGGGAGATGCATTGTATCAGTGGGTTCAAATGGTCCTTTTGATTTACGCATGAATTAACAACTAATGCGCGTTCCTGGAATTAACTAACCTCTTAAATGTGTCATATCTAGTGTATCTTAGATCTAAAACTTCCCATCACATAGCATTTCTCAGTGGACTGGTCAGGAATCAACTACTATCCTTGTGTATGTTTCCATTGGTACCCTCCTGATAAAAACTTCTGACACCGAAGGGTTTCGATGCATGATGTCAATTTGGTAGAACTAGTTCGAGGTGCAACATGGATCTCGAGAGATGTTAACAACCCCAGGGAAAACTCGATTGTAAGTCTAGTCACTTGGGTGATAACAAGTGGCAACTGAGGATAGGTAGTTCGACCATATATGTCATTCATGATATATTTTTTTTTAAATAGGATACTTTGTGTATTAAATTAAGTCTAGGATTTCTGATGCCAAAAGGTATCGGGGATCGGTGATCGGGGATAGTTCAAGTGTGTAGTTTCTTCATGGATTATCATTTTTGTAAAATCCTGACGCCGACAATATTTCATAGGTCAGTGATCGATGATATTATTCCTTTACTCACGCGATGCTTATTCTTTGAGTTTCTTCTCAATACCGATGAAGATTGGTCGTCGGCGATATTCTTGTTGAAGCTCATTCACAGAAATGAGAGACTTTCTTCTGCCGATGCCGATGAAGATCGGTGCTCGGCTATTTTTTTTTTCACAAATAGTTCTTATCACAAGTAGGGGAGCTTTGACTGTCAATTCTTTATTTTAATGCTAGTCTTTGTTAAATCAAAATGATTTTTGCATGCCCGAACATCTTGGAAAAACTTTAAAATGAAAAACAGACGGAAAGCAAAAGTGAGATTTTCATATTAAGATCAAATTAGACATTACAAGAGATTAAGTGGTACCCAAAAAGTGAAATTTGACATAGAATTTTTAGGGTGTGTTGAGTGCTCAACAAATGTAAATTCACTTGGTGAACCTAGAATATTTGTTCCTTTCTCAGGGCACGGCTGATATAGAAACAGGTGAAGAACTTAACTGGTGTCAGATCCGAGCCTCTTTAACCTTTGGATTTGAAATCCTCCGGTTGATACTTCTTGGCCTGCCCATGGGGTTTACATATTTATTATTCCTCCTTCATTTCCTTTAATCCTAAATCATGCCCCTTTTTAGTAAAGTAGTCACTAGCATGAAGCCTTTATTTACCTCTACTCCTATGCTTCGGTGTCGCTCTGCTACCAGCGAGCATACATTACCTCGGTGGAGATATCTGCATACCCTCTCCTACTGTTCACTCTTTTAATAATATCAATTTTATTTTAGCATGATGCCCTGAGTGAGTGGGAGAGGAGGATGTCTGTTTATTTGCAAAGTGAGATGGTTAAGGTGGATCCTTTACTAGCTTTGTCTTCTAGGTTCATGTAGTCCTTTCCATATTTACTTCTTTCCCTTAAGGTCTTACCAAACCACCAAGTAGACACTTCTGGCATTTCTTCGAAGTTGTTCATTTTCTCAGGTTAGACAGAGGACTCCTCAAAGTAACCGCAAGTTCCCCAGTGCTTCTCATGTTTATAAGCGAGTGACCAGTTAGAAATAGAGTTCTCTATGTCGCATGGTTTTAAGGTCAACCATTGTCTTTCTGAACACACTTTCAAAAGAATAGAAAACCAGAAAGAAAATAAAACAACAAAAATGCATTTCGAAATCGTGAATATACTCAACAAAGAACATAAAACACACATTTTTTTTTTTTTCTTATTGGAAATATTGTTTTAAGGCTTGGCCATTCACTGGAAGGGCATCACTTTCCCCCCTTAGATTCTGCAACCAATAAGTGCCTGCCCCAATCTTCTTATCCACTTGGAAAGGTCCAAGACATAGATTTTGAAACTTAGAATGCTTCCCTTTTGGTTCATTTCCTTTGTCCCACTTTAGGACTAGGTCTCCTACTTCAAAGTTTTTCTCTTTAGCCTTATGCTTATCAAACCATATTTTCACTACCTATTGGTGAGCTAGGAATTTTGAATTATCCTTTTCTCTCTCTTCTTCCATCATGAGCAGAGTGTTGATTCTTTTTTTTTATGGCTGACAAGGGTTCCTCGCTAGAATCTTGGGCTAGTTGAAGAGATGGAAGATAGATCCCATTTGGGAGGATGGCTTCTTTCTCGTAAACTAGAAAGTACAGGGAATTTCCTATAGATTCCTTGGGTGTGACTCTATCGACCCATAGGGAGTTATGGAGTAGGTTATTCCAATTCCTTTGGTTATCTACAACCGTATTTTTTAATATCCTCACTAGGTTCTTGTTAGTTGATTCTTCCACACTGTTTCCCTGGGGATAATAATTTGTTGAGTACCTAATCATGATTCCTTTGTCCATAGAAAACTCCGTCAAAAGGGTTGAAGAAAAATAAGTTGCATTATCAAAGACCAGAATAGAAGGGACACTAAACCTTGTGATTAGTTGTTGTTCCATGAATTGGATTACTACCTTCTCATTTACATGAGTCAGAGGGATGGCCTCTGCCCATTTCATGAAATAATCGATAGTAGTAAGAATGTACTTGTGTTGTTTTGAAGAGTTGGGTGTAATTTCTCCTATGATATCCAACCCCCATTGCTCAAAAGGCCTAGAGACAGTCACAGGTTGGAGTGGGACTGCTGCTCTCTTCTCCTCCCCAGTGCTCATTTGACAAATTTTACAGTTTCTAGCGTAAGTATGAGCGTCCTTGAACAAGGTGGGCCAATAATAGTCGGCTCTCAGAATCTTATGAGCGGTGGTGTTTCTTGTGAAATGTCCCCCGACAAGGCCATCATGGAGCTCCTTCATCACTTTGTTTATGTCTTCATGTTTGAGACATCTTAATAATACACCATCATAATTAATCCGGAAGAGTACCAAACTTATAAGGTGATATTGTCCATATTTTAACCTGAGAGCTCTCCTTTCCCTAGGGTTGAGATTTTCTGGACAATTCCCATGGTGTAGGAGATAAGTTAAATCCTTATACCAAGACTCCTATCCTAGGGATATGTATGATACTTCGCCACACCATAGTTCCATTTTGTTCTCCCATCTAGAATCTTTATTTACTTGGTCCTGGGCTTCAGCTGCAAGTTTGCATAACCCTTGTCCTTTTACTAGTTTGGCAAGTTTTATATCTAGATCAAATTCTTGGACTAATTCCATCCAGCTCCCTCTTCTTTCCCCCATTTCCTTCTGAGTAAACAAGGATTGGATCACAGCATGTGGCACAATCACTTTAGTGTGGTTCTTGAGGATGTAAGACCTAAAGTGTTTTACTTCCTTGCATATTGCATAGGCTTGTTTGTATATAGAAGGATAATTGATCTCAGCTCCTTGAATATTAGTGCTCATGAATGACATTGGGGCCTCATTGTTGTCATCATCCTTCTGAGTCAAAATTGCAGCTAACAATTGGTCGGAGGCGAAAGTATAGAGTAAGAAGTCTCTATGGAAATCAGGACTTCGTAACATCGGGGCCCGGGATATAGAAGTTTTAATATTATTGAAAACATCTTTTCTCTCATCATCCCACTTAAATTTGACATCCTTGCGAATCATATTTTGTAAGGGTTTGATGATTTCTGCAAAATCGGGAGTGAGTTTCCTCACAAAATTTATTTTCCCAAAAAAGGACTACATAACTTTCTTGTTATGAGGCAACGGGAGTTGAGCTATGGTCTTAATCCTTTCTGGGTCTATGCGGATGCCTACTTGGGATATAATATGACCTAACAACTTACCTTGCTCGACGTCGAAAATAGTTTTCTTTGGATTTAAGGATATACCATACTTCCTACACCTTTCGAAAATCTGAGTTAAGTGTTGGATGTGTTCTTCTCTATTCTTTAAATAAACCATTACGTTGTCTAGATACAAAACCATACACTTGTTGATTAATCCCTGAAATGCTACGACTATGGCCCTTTGGAAGGTTTCTCATGTGTTAATTAACCCAAAAGGCATGCATTTATAAGAAAAGGTTCCCCACTTGGTTCGGAAGGTAGTCTTCAACCGATCTTCCTCTAAAACCATAACTTGGTTGTAACCTAAGAATTCGTCCAGTAGAGAAAAAATCTCCGAACCCGACACGGTCTGTAGGAGTTTATCCATTGGTTGGACTGGGTAATTGTCCCTTTTGAAGCTCTGTTAAGATTTCTAAAATCTACGCATAAGTGGATCTCTTCTTACTTTTTCCTTACCGGAACCAGATTTGCTACCCATGCAAAATGTCTAAACTGGAAGATGATTTTGGCATATAAGAGTTTCTTCAATTCCTAGTACATGAGAGGTTCCAAGGATGGGTGATACTTTCAGAGCTTCTTTGGAAAGGTTTCACTTCATTTTTTAATGGGATAGTGTGTTGAATGATGCGGGTATCATATGTTTTTAGATCTCGATAGGACCATGAAAAGACATCTTGGTATTGTCTGAACAATTTGAGATAAGCTTTCCTTTCCTCCTTAGATACATTCTTGTTGAGATTCACATTATTTGGGTTTTTCGAGGTCCCAAGATTTATAGTTTCATGCAGGGGACAAGAGCTACCAATCTTCTCATTTTTAGGCCCCTTAAATCGCTCTTTCAGATCAAACAGATTTTCTAGATTAGCTATCCCTTTCGGGATTGTGTGAGGCTTTAATTTACCAATAGGTTAACCTGTTTGTGGCTTGGTCTCTATTGATTTATCTTGGAATACTTCATCATCAATAGCCAAATATTTGAAATTGTGTTGGTTAGTCAAGAAGTTTATGATCTGTTCATATCCTTCAAAGACTTTCCAATTAGAAATGTTATTAGGCACCGATGGTTTGTAGAGTAGCTCCATAGTGAACTGGGAGGCTTCATAATCCTCTAGAGGTGACAACCTAGAAGCAGTTGTGGCCAAGGAGTCAGCAAGAATATTCTTTTCTCTGGGGATCATTGTGATATTGAAGGCTTCAAAATGCTCTATTAATCTATGCACCTCCTGTTGATAGTTCTTTAGGTGAGGATAATTGAAATGTATAGTATTCCTTACTTGTCTAACGATAATTTCAGACTCTCTGCAAACCTTCAATTCTTTGACATTCAAATCTATGGCTTTCTTTAATCCTTGTACTAGAGCTTTATATTCGGCAGTGTTGTTAGTATATTCAAATTCTAGCCTACAGTATAGGAAATGCTTTTTACCTTTAGGATCAATGAGGATAAACCCTGGTCCCAACCCATCTTGCTATTTAGATCCATCAAAATATTAAGTCCAACTTTGTGAATGAAAATCGACCTTTTCCTTTTCCTTATTAATTTTTTTCTCTCCTATCTTTTGTTCTATAATTTCTAGTGCATGGTCTTGGCAAAAGAGGGTGTCTTCTATCGGTATCGACGACTTCTCTTGAAAAATCATTTCAGAGTTTTGAGTGAGAGGGACATCGGACAAGAGAGGAGAAATTTTCTTGAAGTGGGAATCGCAGGAATAATTGCCCAACATGAGGAAATATGTGGATGAGGGTTCATTCAGGGTTTCTAGATCAGTGATTGTATGTTTTAGGTATATCTCCCTATCGATTCTAAACATGTTCTTCTATCCCTTTAGTTGTAGCCAAAGGTGCTCCTAGACTGTACTAAATTATCTGTTTAGATTCTCAGACCAATCTTGAATTAGTAATAACCCATAGGCCTCTGGAATATCTACTACAATGATGTCAATCACTTGCACAAACTTGGGATGTGTCACTATTTTGATCATTACATCTTTGAGTTCTCCCATGACCTTGACCTAGGTTTTGTCTAGTTGTATGACATGTTTATCACTCTTGATAGGAATGACATTGATTTTTTTGCAAATAGACAAGGGCATAACGTTGGAAGACGCTCCAGAGTCTACCAAACAATTGTGAAGGTTTCTATTGAAGACTTCAAACATTAAGAGGAATGGTGGGACAAAAGGTTTTTCCTTTCTATCTTCTGAGAAGGTGTTCATAGTTGGTTTTCTCACCAGATATGTGGGGGATAGATGTCTTTCCTAACCATTTCCCATCGTCGTGTTTTCTACTGAGTTCAAATCTTGCAACATAAATTCCTTCTGCTGGGGAATATTGCATATGTCCATAACTGATATATTAGCCTTTAAATTCTTCATATCTTCGACTACATTGTAATCCAGTTTGGGCGATTCCTGGGTATGGATCCTTATAGGGTTTCTACCAAGAGATAAATTTGTTCTTGGGTGATCAAGAGTTTCCTTACTCCTCGAGGTTTGGGAGGCAACGGTATCTTTTGAGATAGGTGGACATTTACTGTGTGTCTATACCACCGAGACTTCTGCGGGTTACTCCTGAGACTCAAACAAGTTGGTGGAATGTGTCATTAGGTTAGGATCCCATATCAGCATGGTTGTATCTTGTGGTGGATCAATCTCTTTCTGGTCGACAATTTTCATAACTGAACTTCTTGGTTGTTCGGTCAAGGAGTCTTCTTCTAGAAACCGATTGACCATCAAGTTCATGGCATGCACCCATTGAGGGAAGTCTCTTTCGGACTGGTTTTCCTGGTGGTAAGTATAGAAAGAATCAGATGCTACATTCTCTAGATCAATATTTAAGTTAGTTGGGGGAGGTTCAATTACTTTGAATGGTGGATTTCTCTTAAAGAAAGGCTTATAGGGCCTTTGGCCTTGGTTTCCCTCTCCCATGTTTCTCTTCATGTCTATTATCTCATTTGATAATTTCTTAACCATGCATTGTATATCTTCTATGTCTCCATTACCCTTGTCAGGAGTCTGTTCAGTTTGTTTCCCCGACGGTCTAGTCAAAAGGAGTCCTCTCCTGCGAGGAGGCTGGACTTATTTCTTTACTAGAGAGGCCTGGCCTTCTTTACACCCTTTCATCTAAAATTATATCATTTTGGATTCTTCATTATTTTCAGCCAGGGTTCGCTTGGCAGCCCTTTTTACAAACATAGAAATAGAAGCCAGGAGCGCGTTAGCATAAACCTCGATTTGTAATTCCTAAATTGGTTTTGTTTTGGGTTGGAATTTATTTAAGATGGTCATGAATATTTGATTGAAATCCTTGACCCTTTCCTTCAGACTCATGGTGGTGGCGAACAACTCAGCCATCAGATTTCTCCTAGTAGCTTCCTCTGCAAATTTGTCTAGAAAATCCTTTTGGAACTTTGTCCAAATAGTTATGGATCCTACTGGCAGATTAAAGTACCACATGGAAGCTGAATTTTCAAACATATAGGGGAAAAGCCTACACACTACATCTTCATGCTGAACGTTCATAATTCTGATCGTGAGTATGAACTTCTTGATATGATCTTCAGGTAAACCTGAAGTTTCGGGGTCGTATTTAGGAAGTAGCTTCTCCGGATTTCAAGGAAGATTGTGTACTCATCCTGGGATGGCCACGACATCTCTGGCAAACCAAGGTTGGTTGTTCCGAGGTGGGTTTTCCCTTTCCTACTCATGGTTGTTATTACCTTCCATATCCTTGGAATCTGAGTTGAAATATTCTTCTTCTGAAAAATTGTCTAGCTCAGAGACGTCGTCAGCTGGCGTCTCAGGGATAAGATTCAGAGGGTGTTCGATTTCGATGATCGTGAAGTCTATTAAGTATTATACCAGATGTATGAAAACTTTGTCAGGAGTATTGACCATCGGTCTCCTTATTTTTTTTCTTCGAGGAAGTATCAGAGTTAGCTGCAATGCACCGATCTGTCGGGCATAGGCTCTTGTGAGTCTTCAAAATTGATTTAATTCCTTATGAGGAAGAGTGTAAGGTATTTCAGGGAACAATTGTTCTTCCTTAGGCTATGGTGAGTTACTCATTTCAGGAGTACTAAGAATGTGTGGGTTGTCTTTTGAATGACTAGCCATGCATGTGGGCTATTATGAATCTGTAGACTGTTTGAAAAACTATATAAAATATATATTCAGCCATTCATTCTCAGGCCCTCCTTCTAGCGCCAGTTCTGTTGATGGGTCTTAAATCCTTTGATTCAATAGTAGGAACCAAACCCGCCACCGAGGACCAATTAGACTTTGCGGCATTTAACAATGGAATGGTTCTCCATATCTTGCGATCCAGCCAAATTATTGATGGGCTTTGCGTTTTCATGTGAAGCCTCTTCCTTCAGTTAGGACTATTCTCTTCTTTATTTTCTCTCGGGTGGGACTGGTATGAGAGATGCAAGCCAGTATAAACCAACTTTACAATAAACAGGATTAAGTTTTAAACTACTGGGGAAGAGGCTGAGCTTGGGATAACCCACTACTCAAGCATGCAGGCGACAATTTATACCACAAACCTAGTACTAATACGTTAACTTTGTGAGAATCCAATTATTGTCTGAGAAACTAATTATCAGAAAGAAAGAACATATGAAATAATATAATGGCAAGCAAAATAATTCATCTACCATAACGATTCATCACATAATAACACAATGATTCATCTTCATCATTGAAGCAAAGAACAACAAAACATTGCACCAGATAAATTGACAACAAAATTAATTGATCTTACTCAGTACTGCATCATTCATGAAGCAGGATAGGAAATAGTTCTTCTCGACATCCAATCATACATGCATTTGATGAAAATAACTTGTATTTGGTCCAGACATGACTTCTTAATTCAAAGCAGCTTCAAAATAATTCTTCACAACCAAGAAGAAAGAGTTCTTGCAACAACCATCGATCCGTAACTAATTGGTCGATGTCTTTATTTATAATGTAAATTTCAACTGAAAATAACTGCTAAGTGCAGTTTAAGCCAAAACAAAATTCACCACATGGCATCATCTTCTAATAGTTTCTTTAACAGTCAACTTAAGATATCACTGGAAAGGGGTGACTTTTCTCATACTCAGAGAAGCTAAAAAACAACTCTTAACAAGTTTGGGCCCATGGAAATTTGTGTTGTTCCATCGAAGTCGCATGTATTCCTCTGATGTCCATTGCATACGTCCAGTACTTTACTAGACTGGAGTTCAATTGTTGTAGCATGGTTTGAGCTCTAATCGGATGCTCCATAAATCATTACACTTGCCCTGACATCACGTCGATCATCTTTGTGATCTCTTCAGTCCACATCGAATCTTTCTTGGCATGTGAATTGACTACGTCATTTAAGTCAATGAAGTTATTGGGGGTTCCGAGCTCGGGGAGTCCAATATCCTTCATTTATTTATTTATTTTTCCTCAATGTTTCTCACATCTGGCCCATTGCTCTATAATTTCTTGGTGGGAGTCTTGAGACATCTTAGCCCAATACTCGGTTGATCACTTCACGTGATTAATACTACTTTTTCCTAGCGTCTGAATGCCATGTTATTCTTTGTCTCAGCCCTGCTGGACTGCGTCAATTTACTTGAGTCTTTCTACTACTTGTTGCACCCTTTCATACCGTCGCTCAATATCCTTGCATGTCATGAGTTCCATGAGGGTGTCCTCTTGGAACTCGGTTATTTTCGCAGTAAACAGGTGTCACTCTTTTTTGAACCCGTTGTAAGCCTCTTCGAACTCACCTTTCAGGTACACATCAGTCTGTGTGGTTCCTTTATAGTATTCAGCCAAATGACATAAATGTTCTATCTCCTTTAGGGTGGTGGCAAGCTCCTTTTCATCCCATTTGGCCCTGTCCAGGGTGGCATCTGAGAGTGCCTTCCCCATGCCAATAAGTTCATATGTCTGGGAATCTGCTGTGTTTATCAAGTTCTTCTGTATAGAAACAAAGATGGAGTGATCCAACATGATCCTTCTTTTCTTTTTGGTCCTTTGAATGATGGCCTTTCTCTTTAAATCATAGGAGATCACATACATATCTACTACTTCATCTATCGGCTCAGGTATCTTTTGATCACCCCATGTGAGCATGTTTCCCATGCTACCGATGGTGTATACTTGTTCAAGATCGAGCTCCTAAACTTCCTCGTTGTTCCTCAAAGGCCCGACCTCTACCTATCACTTTTCATGGATCTGAGTATTGAGTGGAATAGAGACGTCAGGTACAAACTTGTCACTTACTTTCTCATTGACCACAAAACCATTGATTTCCTTTTGCGGGGATTCTTTATTTGGCTCATCTGGTTCAGGCTTGTCCTTCATATCTTCTCCGGTTTTTGATGTATCGGGTCCCTTTGCTTCAAGATCACTTTTGGCTTCTGTTTCCTTTTGTGGGACTTCCTTTGTTTGAACTTCAGGCTCAGGGGAAGAAGCCTTCTCAGGTCCTTTTTCCTCTTGGACATGCAGAGGGGTGTCGTGAGATGACAGCAGGCTCTCATCATCACTATATGTAGTAATAATCTTTCTCAAAGGATTAGGCACATGTGTTTCTACTGACACCCGACCTATCTCTGGTTGAGTTGTCCTACCTACCGGCGGTCTTGCCGGTGATGTGGTGAATTTTGGGCCATCTGACCCGTTGATGTTACCTAGGTTCATTAAATTAGAGTCGTTTAGCCCCACAAGGCTCTCCTCTAGGCTATTGGTTTAAAGCCTTGGAAACCTGATGGGGTCTGGGATATCCTGCATTTGACCCATTATCTATAAGGCATGTTGGTACATAAGTGTCCCTCTCTCCCATGCATCCTGAACCTCGGGAGAGTTCATGTCCTATGCAGGGGTTACCTAGGAAACTTATGCTATTTTGATGGCTCCTTGAGGGGCTTCTGCCATTTCGGCTAGTTCCGATGCTATCCTTTCTCCTCTGGCCCTGAGGACCTCTTGAGTCGTCTGTTCCAGGATCGTTGCTTTCTCATCCAATCTCATAGCCTTGAACATGGTTTCCTTAGGGTCATCCATTCTCACCATTACTTCACTCCATTCTTGAGCATTCTCGGTGAAGATCTCATCTTCAAATCTGTCATGAGCATATGGCCAGTAGGAAGATAATTGGGACGCATGCTTCAGGACTAAACCTTTTGGGTCGTGCTTGTGAAAGTGACCAGTCGGGAACCGATATTCCAATTGGATTAACCCTTCTTGCTTGGCCTGAGCAGTTTCTTTTACTATGTAGAAACCAGCATGGAACCCATAAGGTATGAAGGCCCTCTTCTTATCTTTTACCAGAGTAGCATTATAACCCTGCAGGATGGTCTGATAATAGATTTCCCCAACTACAAATCAATTGGGAACATACACAGTTAATAGATGTGGTGCTTTGATGGCGCCAAACACCCTAATATAGGTGTCGTGTTCATCCAGATACTAGTTTTTGACTTTGGATATAATCCTTTTAGTCGAGTATGATAACCTTGGGAACTCTTTCTGGAATAGTAAAGAATGAATACGTGCGACAAATTGATTTCAAATGAGAGAGTAGGATTTCTTGTACTTGTTCTCCCACAAAATGTCGAAATACACATGGAACGGGAGCTCTGAGGAATGATAGCTTAAGTTCATTTGTGTGAAGTTATTTCTCGTGCAGACAACATTCAATAGATAAGACTCCATGTAAAAGGATGGGCTTTCTCCCTCTTTCAACATATGTGCTAGTTGTATGAAAGTGCTCAGCTGTTTGGAGATGATGGTACCCCAATTGAAGCTTGTTCCTAAAATGGCTACCGTATAAGCTAGAGGCATCCAAGCCTTTGAAAACTGAGAGAAATATTTCTCCCCATGCAATCTATAGAGGAGAGCCATCAGGTATATGTACAGTTCCCTTAGATTGGTTGTCGGATACCAGTAGAAAGTCCTACTTGTAAATTTTTTTCTTCCCTCCACCACGATGCCATAAATTTGTTGTTTTCATGTGCTGCATAGAAACCTACAACAAAACTAGTGCTCAGCCTCTCTTTTGGTTCCCTGAGATTGAAGCAACTCTGAAACTCTGATGGAAAGAAAACCCCGACGCACTCATCATTGTCATCATTAATCAAACATTTTTTTGTATCGGTGTGGTCAATGAGCCATTTTAGGAGCTCGATGCAAGGAAATATCGTAATCCAACTTGTCATCATGTGTAGATATTCCCTACAGAAATTCGGTAGGACTTCATCCTCGATTTTTCTCATATTAGGGTCATTGTGCGGGGTATATTCAGGGAACTTCTCATGCTTGATTTTCTTGAAAAGTTATTCCTAGTGCGGGAATACTGTCTTGGGCCCAATGTTCACCTCCGTGTCTTCAAAGGCTGGGGGCTGAACGAAATCTTTATTGGTGACTGTTTTGATGATGGGCACTGGCTTAGGAGAAAATTCCATTTGTCTGGCGACCGCTGGGGAGGAACTCTCTCCTACCTCTAGTTCATGTAGCTTTGGTTCTCTTGGGGATTTCCTAGTGGTGGGTTTCTTCAACGACATCATTCCTACAACCTAAAAAATATCATTTAGGCATGTGTACAGAGTAGCATTGGATGGAAACATATGAAATGAAGCGTAAAAAATCCATGAGCCAGTACATAACTATATGCTTGCTAAAATTGTTTTTTAATACTCACTATACTTTGGAAGCTTTCAACGAATTGCTCGTCCTTCTCCTTTGGGTGCTCTGAACTTATTTGCACACTGAATAAGCTCATAGAAAATGACTCAAAAGACTATAATGGGAGAGATTATACCAGTTGTATCAAGCAGTTAATACGAGTAATGGATGGAAATTCAAACTACCTATTGTCGAATCCCTGCAAATAAATTCTACATTGTTTGATGGCAAAGGCATGGAGGGAGATGCATTGTATCGATGGATTCAAAAGGTCCTTTTGATTTACACATGAATTAACAACTAATGCGCGATATTGGAATAAATTAACCTCTTAAATGGGTCGTATCTAGCATATCTTAGAGATAAAACATCCCATCACATAGAATTTCTCAGTGGATAGGTCGAGAATCAACTACTATCCTGGTGTATGTTTCCATTAGTATCCTCCTGATAAAAACTTTCGACGCCGAAGGGTTTTGATGCACGATGTGGATGTGGAAGAACTGGTTCGAGGTGTAATGTGGATCTTATAATATGTTAACGACCCCAAGGAAAACTCGATTGTAAGTCCAGTCACTTGGGTGATAATAGGTGGAAATTGAGGATAGGTAGTTCGACCATATATGTCAGTCGGGATCTTTTTTTTTAATAGGATACTTTGTGTATTAAAGTAAGCCTGGGATTTTCGATGTCAAAAGGTATTGGGGATCAAGGATTGGGGATAGTTCAAGTGTGTAGTTTCTTTGTGGGTTATCATTTTCGTAAAATCCCGATGCTGACAACATTTTGGAGGTCGACGATGGGCGATATTATTCCTTTACTCGCGCGACACTTATTCTTTGCATCTCTTCCCGATACCGACTGAGATCGGTCGTCGACGATATTCTTGTTGAAGCTCATTCACAGAAATGAGAGACTTTCTTCTATCGATGCCGATGAATATTGACGCTTGGCTATTTTGGTTTTCACGAATAGTTCTTATCACAAGTAGGGGAGATTTGACTGTCAATTATTTAATTAAATTCTAGTCTTTGTTAAGACACGATGATTTTCACATGCTCGAGCAACCTGGAAAAACTTTAAAATGAAAAACAGAAGGAAAGAAAAAGTAAGATTTTCATATTAAGATCAAATTAGACATTACAAGAGATTAAGTGGTACCCAAAAAGTGAAATTTGATGTAGAATTTTTAGGGTATATTGAGTGATCAACATGGTAGTGGAATCTTCCTCCCATCTAATGTTGTCAGATAGTACCTTTCTTTGTCATAGTTCTTCCTGACGACATAAGGGTGAAGCCATGAATTGTTATATTTCTGGTCATATATGGGCTTGCCCTTTATTTTTTCCCACATGAGAACAAGACTTCCTTCATTGAAATCAATGTAAGGTGTATTCTCATCATATGGAAGATCTATGTGGACTATTTCTTTAATGATTTATTCATGTTTCTCATCGTATTCTTGCATAATATGAATAGACCCTAGCTCCTTCCCATGGTACTTTGCAGTCTTCTTTTTATATGTCCATGGGAGAAACATATATATGGAATATTCATGCATGAAGGGTAGCTAGGATGTATCATACTCAGTAACTTGTGGAGAAATATCATAGTAGTGTTCACTGACATAGTTAGGGCCCCTCAGATCCATCACATGTGTATATTTCGTTTCCCTATTATGTAAGATAGCATATGTGCCATTTCCCATGGGAATATATGCATGTGTAAGTTTCATGATAACTAACCATCCAAGGGATGAAGATCAGGTCCTTGACAAGAGAATCCCCTAGGCATATGGAATGTCAATCACCAATATGTCCATGAGGAAACTGATATGTGGAAAATATATCAAAAATACCTCAATGTCTTCACACACCCCCATGACCTCAATTGTTCTTGAATCAATACCACAAACATTTTCATAACGTTTGGTTGTATTCAAACTAAGTTGTTTCATTACCTTCAATGATATGACATTTGTTGAGGCACCTAAATCAAGCATGCAGTTGTTCAAGTGGAAGCCATTCATTCCTAATGAAAGTTAGAAGGGATGGTTCTTGTCTCTTGGTCGATCGAGATGCATGGTATTAAAAATTATGAGAGGATCCTCCTTCTCAGTTGGCACTTGTAATATCCTCAAAATATCCCCTTTTACGGAAAGGATCTTACACTTCTTTATCCTTGGGACCATCATATTCAGTTTTACAAACATGATTTCACCATCTATATTCAACTGAATTTCATCTGTAGGAGTTGTCTTAGGAAGTAACTCATATACCGATGGTGGAGGTGGTGGAGCCACCTTTTCTGCAGATGGAAGAGGAGAATTAGGTTGTAATGAAGGGGATGAAGGATTTTTTCTTCTATAGGTTATAATTTACTTCCTCCTTAATTCCTTCTTCTGATTATCTGCCAATTTATTTAATGCCCAAATTCTCCCCTCTCTTTCTCCTATTATTTTGGCTTCATTGATATGTTCTTGGGTAAATTGTTCATCGTTGAAATTACAAATCATGAAGTTTGTATCATCGGGATAATATTTGTCTTGTTAGGGGCACTCGTTATCTCTATGGGGTTCTTGGAATTGGAGACACCAAGCTTCTATATCAACTGTCCCAACAGGTTTCAAAGTATCTGGGGCCTTTGCCTCTTATTGAGGTGTTTGTTTCCAATTGGTGGCATCTCTTTCTTATCTGGAAAAATGAGGTCTAGGAGAAGATTGATTTATTTCCACTATAGTCATATGGTTCATAAGTTGATTTTGCACTTGAACAAACTAAGTATTCATTTGGTTTATCTTCTGAGTCAGGAGAGAAATCAGATCGAGAACATTATTGTTGGAAACATTCGTCCTTGATTATGTATTGATATGGGGGTACTGAAAATGTTCTATTTTTTAATCAAGTAGATTCTCTTCAATGTCAATACTGAACTCTTTAGCCTATGCCAATGATGTAGGATTTTTATCTGTGAGAATGTATCGAAACTTCCCTTCAAAAGAATTCATGTAAAGGAGACAAATTGATGATGTTGTAGGACGGTAATCTGTTGGAATTTTATTGTACAACCTTTCAAATATTGAAATGAATTCCTTTACCATTTCATTCTCCTTTTTATTTATTTGATTGAACTGAATCCCAAGTGTCCCACCATCTTCTTTTATTGACCATTTTCTCTTGAATAGGTTGGAAAAAGAATCATAGGATGTGATATGATTATCAAGGATTCCTTTGAACCAATCAAGGGCTTCTTCAGTCAATTTCAAAGAAAATAACCTCATGGACACATCTTCATGATCAATACCTACATTGTCCATGTCCCAACCCATGACATAAATGTGGTCTTCAATAGTTATCACGTTATTTCCTAGGAACTTTGGAAACCACTTGTTGACTTCTGTTGGCATCTTTTTAGGGTAACCTCGGATATTGGCCATGTTAACGGGTTTCTAGAGGTCCCTTTCCCAAGGGAGAGGCATTGGAACAAGAGGGAGGGTATTATGGAAAATGGTTTTAGCAACGTGAGACTTGAGAGGAGGCCTTCTTTGGTAAAATTTAGAAGGCTTGAACCTCCCAGGGGGAAAAGGTTTTGGGAAAGAAGGATTCTGGGAAGGTGGAGTCACCAGATGAGTTTCAAAATCAGTTCACCAAGGAAAATGGAAAGGAAACGTCTCTTAGGTGGAGATTTCAAGAAAGCTAAGGGAAAGGATTTGGGATATCTTACCAAAGTGTCATTAGGGTATAAAGGAGATTCAAAATATTCTCTAGAAACCACACCAAAATGTTATATTGCAAGTTGTAGGTTTGGAAAATACCAACCCAACCACAAATAAAGTGATAAAACTTTGGAATCCTACACCCAATGTCACCTCAATGTAGGTCCCACACTTGAAGGGTGACTAGGTCACTCTAGGGAGGTGATCACGGTGACCCTAGGGGGAATTGAGATGGATATGGATAAATATGGAATTGGATCCCATAGAGGTAAGGTATAAGTGGATTTAAATGTGTGTAATTAAGTCTTGGGAACATCCAAGGGTTTCCAAGTATGTTGAATGACCTGCAATTGGTGAAATACCTACTCGAGACATGAGAAAAAACACTTTGCAATGATGTATGCTAGTTAGATCAACAAATTAAGATTTTTGTCCCTAATTTTCAGAAATAAATAAAAATATATAAAAGAAATAATATGGTACTATAATCTTCTCAATACATTCTAGAGATCAAGTAGAAAATGCAAGAGAAAGACTAGTAAATGACTAGCTAAACTCAAGACAGAAAACCAATATTCTAGCATAAAAAGATAAGGTTATTCAAAACACTTGTCTGCAGAAAATTATATCACCCTTATGGCTGTAAAATTAGATTTATTTCAGAAATAAAATCAGCCACTGAAAATCCATCAAACGTTTCCAAAAAGTGCACTAGACCAAGAAGAATAAGTGTGCAAACTTTGAGCAAAATCCATTCGTTGATAAGAGAGTTATTCAAGCAAACGAGTTAGGGTTTCTACTACCCTAATGGCTGAAGATGCAATTTTATAACATAATAAATAAGTATCCCCTTGATGAGGATTCCCTATTGGCTATGAGGTTCCCAAGGCACAAGGAATACCATCCACTTTGCAAGAAGTAAAACTGACCAACAATCATGTTTTCCAATGCAATAATTTATTTCTCCAATGCAATAATAAATGACTAGTGCTATTAATTATTGGGTTAATGGGGTCATGAAAATAAATAACTATAGAAGATACCTCCTTGTGGGTGTAATCCCTTTTACTTCCCAAGGCAAGTTTCTCGAGCTACGGTTTAAGCTAAGAGGGTTTATGCCCTTATACTTTTCCTAGAAAACCCTTGTTTAAGTAATAAGATGAAGCATAAAATGATGAAGACTATGGTGGGGGTGTATGCCCTTATACTTCCCACCTAGATCCTATCACAATAACCTTGACCTGAAACAAATGATAGAATGAAAGTAAAGACCATATCAATTCAACGAAAAATTCCAAGGTAATCCACCCCAATAGAAAGAGACAAGCCTTCCAAGGTTAGCGCATCATTCCCATAAACCATAACATCAAGAGGTAAACATAAACAATATGCTAAAGAGACAATTTTTCCAAAGATAGCAAAAATTTAAAATCAATAATTCTCACAATAAGGGAGAGTTATGTTAAAATGAGAACTTGTGATCTCTTATTTATACATAATGTCACTAAGGTGACTTGACCACAAATTAAGGGGTAAACCACAATACTAGGGGTGAAAAACCATAATATTTCCCCCTTTAACAAATTATTATTAAGAAATTCATCTAAAGTTTCACTTTTTCACAAATAAACCCTAATTTTACATGGACGTCTCCCCTTTAGGGGAAGTTTTTCCACTTAGAAGAAGTCACTGGTGTTGGAGAATCATGGGTAGGACTCCAAAGGCCACATGTCAAGAATAGAGACAATATCCTCATGGTGAAGACCCTCTTCTCCTCAAAAAATCCATGTGTAAATGAGTGTCACCTCACCACCAAGCCCTAACCCCCCTATGCGATGTCATGCCTCTAGGAGTGATGTTTTTCCTCTCCTAGGAAAAATGTTTGTCATGTGGGAGATAGGATATGTCATCCAAGTCAATCTCAAGGCCTTCCAAGTTTTATCTTTCTCATCTAGCATGCGGGCCCTTGGCATCCAATATGTGGGCTTATAGCCCCATGGAATCCCAAGCTAGGTTTCTTCTCCAAAAATTGTCCACCAACTAGGTCCTGCAAAGACAAATGAGCACACCCTCCAAGGATATCAAGTAATAACATTATGACAAGTGAATCCAATCAATATATGAGCCACTTAAGCATGTGCATCAAATATCACTATATCAAACAATTAATTGCTCAAACACACTATGCAACTTTTCAAGATTGAATATGGGAGGGTTGACGAGGTGTCCTATTGGGTAGATCTTTCTCTAGGTTGAGGAAAGTTTCCAAGAGATCCATCTCTAAGCCATGTAAATTGTATGAAGTGGTTGGGGTCAAGACTCAATGGGCATAGGGCTAATGACATACAAGGGGTCGTAGTGTCTCATTGATGGGTTCCTATGTAAAGGGTGTGTGGTGCCTTCGTCCGTAATGCACTTTTTCGAAACCCATAAATTGCCTATTATCTTTCTTTCTTTGTATAATATTTCAATATAGAATAAGGAGAGGTTGAAGGTCACTGCCCTGGAGTGGTGACCAGATGATGGAAATGTCACCCATAAATACCTAGTGTAAATGAGAAGGCTAGTGCATGATGAGACCCCCTTTCTCTTAGCCATGCAACTCATAGCCATTACCCTGTTTTGGTGATGAGATGATTGTAATTTCATACCACTAGATATCCATGGATGTGATAGGTGGGCTTGTGATGAGACCTCCTATCCTTCAGCTAACATTTTAAGAATTGTTTATTATATTGTGGGTCTCGTTTACTCAAAGATAAGCATTTCACTGCTTTCTTGGGTGATCCCTAGGTGAAGAATCTAGAAGGTTTATACAAGTATTTTATATTTTACCCAACATCAATCCCTTTGGTCCTTCAGCCCATTCTTCCCATAGAATGAGGGAAAACCCCTTCTTGGGTCAATACACCCTAAAATCCAAAGAGATAAGGAAATAGAGGGGAATAATTATGGAAAGTGGTAACTATGGTCAAGAATGGTACAATGGCTCATTAAGGGAGTTCCTAGTAGAATACCCATCTGAACGGAAGACCACTTGCTAGGGCACAATGTCAACCACCAAGGTGAAGTAGGGAATAAGGAAAAATGTCCAAGCATATATCATAAAATCTATAGAAATCTAAGATACAACATACTTAATTGGCTTAAATATTGAAATCATTCTCACCATAACACTGACTTGTACCTCATGGAGCAAGGCCCACTTCCTTCTGGAATCCAACGAATGTGGCAGATGCCATGTGGAATTATGTGGCCATCTTTGGTTGTGAGAGGGGTTTCCATATGTGAAAAAGGGTACTATTGGTCATGTATTCTCTCTACAATCCATATATGTAACCTGAGGGCCTCAAGACATAATCTCCTTAGTTTTCCAAAAAATGGGGATAACAAGTCACACGTGTGGAAGTGAGAGAAACAAATGCAATTGTTGGTGATAAAACCGAGGTTTCCATGCATGAGTCACTTCCACTAGTCTAACTATGTGTAACTGAGTGTAACTGACTTTGAACTGAAGAGGATCCCCCTATTTTGTCAGGGAATATTCTCTAGAGTAGAGAATATTCTTATCTAAGGAAGTGCTCTCAACATTGGACTATCAAAATTAGGAAAATACTTCTAGGTGAGTGTGTAATATCTCCAAAACCCACTTTGAACACTACTAGGGTGTATATGATGAATGGGTCCTAACAACCAAGGACATGTTAGGTATCCATTGTACAATGCATATAAGAATAAAACAATGAAAAAATGAAAAAATATGGAAAACCTCATAGGAAACCCCCCCCCTCAAAATACAATGCATAAAAAAAATGAGAAGGAACAAAAAGCAATTGCTAACTATTTCCTTCACTCCACGAAGACCTTGCAATTTTGCAAGTTTGTGCTCATTGAATACTTTGTTGAATATGTATATGTGTGCATAGATCTAATGAGGTATATGCACTAGTGATATGTCCACACATATCCACTTTCTCTTTTTGTTATGAAGAATATCCAAATGAAGTTTGGATGAAACTTTGAAAATCATGTGCATGTTTCAAAAAAAATGTGGAAATTTTGTTGATTTTAAAATTCTCATAAATCCACTTCCCAGACTTCATTTTGGACGAATTTTGTTTTTGAAATTGAGTATTTTTCTAAAAGGAATTAAAATACCCAATTTGTTTCTGCAAATTATGCTCAGAAAATGTCTGAATTGAATCTGATGTGCACGACCTCCTTTTTTGGCTCCTGAGACACATGGATGATGCATGCATGTGGATTATGAGATGCATGCATGGCACATGAAAAATGTCTTCATATAACCCCTGAGATGCATGCATGATATATTCCACATGAAATTCAAAAAAAATGTGAAATGCAGTAGACATCATCTGCAATTCATGGAACAAAAATTTGTGGAGATACCTGTGTAGAAGGCTCTTCAAATTGAGAGGCTTGATCTTCTAACGGATTTTATTCTAGATATATATTTTCAATATATTACATGAAATATTCACAACATTCTTTATTCATGAATAAAACCTCCAATCTAGTCCATAGTTCGTTCAGATTTGAGTCTTCTGATTCATCATATACTTGGTCGAGAATTTGAGGTGAAATAAACCAAAAGATACATCCTATGGACATATCTTGTTTATTGAGAAAGTCATTTTTCTCATCGGGAGAATCAAAATCTACTTCCATTGTCGTAGTTATTTGGTACAAACCTCTGCATCTGAGTAGAAGAAGAATTTTTGGCTTCCACTCCAAATAGTTATGAGGTATGAGAAGTATTGCCGACGAATAATCCATCTTTTTTGTGTTCTTCAATCTTTAGTACTTCCAAATAAAGTGTTGGTGCACATTCTTCCTAGTATCCTGTGGGATATGATACCATATATAATGTGGTGAGTACTTTCACAAGATATCTAGCTAGCAGAATAACAGCCACAACTTGCAAAAGTGAGAAGACAAGAGAAAAATGGGAGAGAAAATAATAGAATTGTATTAACCATATTCCACACTCAAAGAGTGAATAATTTACAATAGTTATAGGCTACATGATTAACTAATGCACCATAGAAGTCATCCAGAGATATATATATGCTCACTGATGGAAACTGGAGTGAGCTTCCACCTATTCCTCATTAATTGATCCATGCAATCATTATTTAACTGAGTCACACGTGTGGAAGTGAGAGAAAGACATGCAACTTTTGGTGATAAAACCGAGGTTTCCATGCATGAGTCACTTCCACTAGTCTAACTAAGTGTAACTGAGTGTAACTTATTCTGAACTGAAGAGGAGCCTCCTATTTTGTAGAGGAATATTCTCTAGAGAGAATATTCTCATCTAAGGAAGCATTCTCAACATTGGACTATTAAACTTAGGAAAATAATTCTAGGTGAGTGTGTAATATCTCCAACAATTTTGTGTCACAAAATTGTTTGATTGATAGAGGTGCTACCAATAACATCATTCCTTTGTCAGTCATGCAAGCACTTGGGATGGAATGTATGAGGCACTATGAGACTAGTGAAAGAATTTATACTATTGACTTAAGAAAAGTCCCAGCTTATGGGGAAATAAAATATTTTTATGCTTGGATAATTGTGGCTCCTCATATCACAATTGTATTCACTATTGTAGTGGTAGACCTTTCTCTAGAATATGGAGTTTTTCTTGGTGGAGATTGGTTCTCGATGATTGGAGTTTATATAATGAATGGTGTGTTGGAAATAGTGGTATGATATTGTCATTGATGTCAACAGGGTGCATAAGAATCCATTATAAACCCAAATCTCAGAATGAAGAATTTTAATCGAAGCTCAAAATAGATGGCACATTTGAAAAAACACAGGAGACAGAGTTCTATGAGTAAATACATCATTTTGTAAAGAATTTAGTTATAGGAACCGTTCATTCTTACTTTTAGACAATCCAGGATCATTAGATCGAGGTAAAGTCACAAGTTGGGAAGGATTAAATATCAATTTTTAGATATGAAGCAGTATCATTATGGGCCATTGGATCAAGTAGTGGATAAATTACTTCAGCACTTCGCCACTTCAATGATTATTGGAGACAAGAAAGAATCCATGAAATCCTAAAGTCATGAAATAATTCCAACCATTGATCAAGAAGGAGCTTTGGATGATTTCCTAGCCATTAGATCCATATTTGATCTAGAATTAAGCGTTGACCGTCGATCTAGAATGGAAATGTTGAACCATCAGATCACACTAAAGGAAATAAGGTGGTAAACTATTGACCAATCTAGCGAAAAGGGGACTGAAACATGTAAGTTTACTCGAAGGTCGAAGCCCCGAAGTCGCAAAGTCACGTCGACCATCAGATCATAGGAAGTGTAGGGAAATCATGTCAACCATTGATATGGAATTAATATTTAAAATATTAGATCACACTAAAAGAAACAAGATGTTCAACTCAGACATTGACCTACTTCGATGATAAGAATCTCAGATAAACCAAGAAATCCCAAACTCCGGAGCCACAAAGTTAACAGAAGTCGTTGATCAAGACAAGAAAATATCTACAGTGATAGATCTATTTGAAACTTCATAAATGATCAAAGGATGGTTTAAAAGTGCCAAAACTCTTGAAGCCACAAAGTACCAAATCCATGAAGTGTAAAGCCATGACCTAGGAGGGAGACATGTGGAAAAATACAAATATGACACATGGCCCAATCGGCTAGTAACAAGTGTCAAGGTATATTTGGCACATTAGGTATAATAAAGTCACAAATGAAGGTGACATGTGGCAGCTAGTGCCACATCAATAGTGATGTCAACAAGCCACGTCACTACGAGACTACAGCCTCCAGGGATATCCAACTTCTCTTACCAGCTAAAATATTCGAAGCGTCGAAGACAAATGTTACAAATTAACATTTGGCCATTGATATAAGATCCTATGAAATACTTCTTGATCGTCTGATCAAGTACAGTGGAAGGATAGAGTAAGGGTGAATCACTAAGTAACACTAATCGTTGATATACTTCGAGAGCATTCTCGGCCATTGATCAAGCAGAGTGGAATGATAGTGTAAGCGGAGGTGTTAACCAAAAACAAGCGATCACCACCATTCTATGACTTATTTGGTAGGTAAACCTCCAGAGGGATTTCTGTAATCTAGAGTCTTGGAGCCACGAATAGATGAAGTCCCAGAGTGAACAAGAACCGTTCATCTCAACTCCTAATTATGTCCTGGCCGTTGATTTTTTTGAAGCCTCTAGATAAGCCAAGACCGTCCATCTAATGGAAGATTAAATATTGATAGTATGATTTACTAGTAAATACAATATACGCACTTCAGTGAAATGTACTCCAAGAGGATTGAATGAATACAAAGGCAGGAAGTCCCAAAGGATGAAGTACTAGAGAACCTGATTCCATCACGGGTCACGTGATAAGGTAAAGAATATAAAGGGTCTAGAAGTAAATAATCCATAATACATTTGAATACGGTCCCACGTAGAATAATAGGGGCAGAAGAAGAAAGCTCTAATAAAAAAATGGATGGAATGGATAAGCTTGTGGTTTCGAGCTCACGATCACATAAATTTTTGTTGAAGGGAGTGTCTATTGATTAAGAATCGAATTCACAACAATTCGAGATCTATAGACTAATGAACCGATACATAGTCATGATTAAATAAGAGTTAAATCATAAGCATTATGAATAAAGAATAAAATGGAAAAATGATATTATTTAAAGTTTAATATTATCATTTAAAAGAAGAGGTGCAGTGGTTCAAAGTTCAAATAAAGGGACACAATGCTTCAAATCTCACACCAGTTGGAAGACTATATAAACAGGAAATAATGGTGAGAAGAAAGTGTCTCTATAGTCCACATTAGAAGATCAAAAGCAGAATCAGAGTCCAAGAAGGAAAGTTGAATATACTTATACAATGAGGGTGGAAGGGAGGAGAAAAGAAGGATTCATATCCTTTACTAAGTAAAGTGTGAAAACAAGGGATTTGGTGCTTCCTAGGTTTGGTTCCCCAAAGACAATGGAGTTGGTGCTTCCTAGGGTTGGTTCCCTAAAGAAAATGGATTTTGTGCTTCCTAGGGTTGGTGCCCTAAAAACAAGGGAGTTGGTGCTTCCTAGGGTTGGTGCCCTAAAACAAGGGAGTTGGTGCTTCCTAGGTTTTGTGCCCTGAAGAAGGGGATTTGTGTCTCCAATATTTAGTGCTCTAAAGAGGATTAGTGTCCTTCAGAAACACACGATTATTCTTTATAAACTTTGTAATGCTTGTTGAAGTATACTTTTATAATTGATTGTTTAAATACAAATTCCATTGTTGATGAATATTGATGATAATTAGAATAACAAATTAATTACTAATTGTTTAAAAAGTTAATACTTATTCACCCCCCCCCCCTCTCTTAGTATTTCCAACAATTGGTATCAAAGAAAGTACCTTCAATATAGTCTAATAACTGGAAGGTAGATCCTGAAATAAATGGATCAGCAAGAGGGAATGTCTTCCAACAAAGCACCATTGTTTAATGGAAGTGTTTATTCTTTATGGAAAATAAGAATGAAAATATACATGTTGGCTCTTGGTTTTGATGTTTGTCAATCTGTAGTATATGGTTACACTACACCAGCTTCTCCACCCACAGACACTGGAGGAAAGAAGATTTCCAATGACAACTCAAGAACAGTCAATGACATTCTAGGAGGATTAACAAATCCTATATTTGTGAAGGTAATGCATTGTAATTCATCTAAAGAGATATGGAAAAGCTAGAGGTTATATATGAAGGAGATAACAAAATCAAGGAAGCCAAACTACAAATCTACAGAGCTTATTTTGAAAATTTGAAAATGAAAGAAGAAGAGAACATTGTCGAATACCTTCATAGGGTAGATGAGGTAGTTAGCTCAATCAGAGCAGCAGGACAATAAATTTCAGATAAACCTATTGTACAAAAGATCTTAAGGTCATTTACTATGAGGTATAATGCCAAAATTTCCACAATTGAAGATAGACCGGAACTTGACAAACTCTCAATAGATCAGCTCCATGGAATTCTTACAGCATATGAGATGAGAACAGGGAATGAAAAACCATCAAAAGAAGAAACAACATTTAAGGAATCTAAAGCAAAGAAGAAATAAGAACATATGTCTAATGAAGATCAATCAAACATGTCATATGTAGAAAAGGCCAACTTTATAAAGAAACTCCAAAAAGGATTTGGAAATTATAAAGGAAAGTTACCCTTCAAATGTTTCAACTGTGGCAGAATCAGACACTTTTCTAACAAATGTCCCTATCTCAAGCAGAAAGATAATGATGATGAATAATCCCACAACTAGAAAAACCAAGAAATTTTATAAGAAAAAGAAAAACTTCTACTCCAAAGAAGACATCAACTCTTCATACATGAGTGAAGATGAAGATTCAAAGATTCTATTTATGGAAATGAACACTCAAAATAATAATATGGATAATGAATAAAACCATGTAAGTGAAAGTGAAGTATATCTATAAGCTTAACTGATTAGTGCTATCGAGGAACTAAAAATGTATAAAAAGAAGAACAAGCTACTTAGGACACAACTTCAATAATTTTAAGAATCACATCAATTAAGAGAAATAGATTCATCAAGAACCATCAAAGAATCAGAGAAGATCATCAGTGATTTGAAGTCCCAGCTCTTGGAAGCTAAAAGAATTGAAGAAATCATTTTAAAACAACTCAATGATAGAGACCAAGTATGTGAGAAGATAGAAGCCGAGATTGAGCTCCTAAAAGGTGAACTTGAGAAAGAAAAGAAGGGATCAAAGTTTGAAAATAGTTCAAAGATCTTGGATGAAAGTCTTAGAAGTCAGAGGTCACCAAATAGCAAGACTAGTTTAGCATATACCCAAGACTCAACTTCTGCATCACAAGGATCTGTCAAAAGACCAATCAGTTATGAAGATGCTCTTAAAATCCGCTTAATAAGAGAAGATAATAAGGCAAGGATGATTCCATTGGAGGTCATCCCAAATAAACATAAATTAACATACCCTACTAAAGAAAAAGACGACAAGAAGAATACAATCACCATAAGAAATCCTTCCAACAAACATGAATATATATTCCTTGGATATTATTATTCCTGCAATAATTTTGGACACAAAGCAGTACATTGTAAATCCTATAGAAGGCACAATCCAAAAAATGTCCAAAGAAGTTAGAAGTTCAATACAGATAAAAGAAACTATAATTCATCCTCTCCATTACAAGATTACAATATGGAATGCCTCAATGTAATAACTATGGACATGAATCTAGTGAATGCATATTTTCAAAGTATGTCAAAGAGATAAATATTCCCAACAATAAAAAAGTATGGAAGAAAAAGCAAGTAGAGAAAACAGAGTGTAAAGTAGCCATGTATGCCAAAAACAAAGTATTTTAGTGGTATATAGACAGTGGATGTTCTAAACACATGACTGGACATAAAAGAAAATTTCTCAAGTTAACGAAGAAAGAAAAAGGAAAAGTCACATTTGGAAATAATGTTTTAGCCAAGATACTTGGAAAAGGCAATATTAGCCTAGGGAATAACAAGGCCAAAGTAGAAAATGTACTTTTAGTAGAAAATATTAAGCCTAATCTCCTAAGTGTAAGTCAAACATGTGATCAAGGTCACATACTTACCTTTGATTCTCATAAATGTGAGATAAGAAGAGAATACACAAGGAATATAGTGGCAGTTGCAGCAAGAACATCCAACAATGTGTACATCCTTGACATGGAAAGAGAAGAAAAATATTGTTTAGGTCAAGAAGATGAAATTTGGCTATGGTATAGAAGGTTGGAAAATATAAGCTTTGAAAACTTAATCAAATCCAATAATAATGAGGCAGTAAGGGATCTTCCAAAGGTTATAAAGCCTTCAAATCCTAGGGAAGAAGAGAAAATAGGGAAGAAGAAAAAAGTTAGTTTCATAACAAAAGAACATTCCACAACAAAACCA
>JASDQU010026857.1:0-10435 GCA_032191745.1 Picea mariana
AGGATACCAAAGGTAGTTCCAACTACTACCCCACCTAAACAGTGCTGCAAGGTAGTATCTCATACTACAAAATTCATCTTCTCCATAATCTGTTCAAAAGGGGAACAAAAGGATATTGCAACCACCACAGCTTCGGCCCAAGCACCTTCTATCAAACAGAAGCAGGTCGACAAGGTTGCAACGAAGCACAAAGATTTCTTCTGCACACAGTCATCTAAAATAGACAGACTAGTTAAAAAGGTCCAAACCTTCCAGCCAAAGGTTCGTGATAGCCTTCAACAAGCTAAGCAACGCCACTTCTCCAGCAAGGCAAGCAGATCACCAAGATTCAGATTCAACAATCGCTTTCCCCTCTCCCCCGGGAACTCAACGCAATGGAGACCATTTCTTCCTAAGGAGGGAGGATTGATCCAGGTGGATATTCTTGGCCACCCACCTTTTCCAAATGGCTCAAAACAGTTTTCTGGCAATTTTGGCAATTTACTATTTTTAGCAAGTTTTAACTTCCGGGGCCATTTTGAGGGTCCAAATGAAGGTTTTTCGAGATCAAGGTTCTCAATCATAGTCAAAGGCATGATTGATCCCCCAAAATGAATCTCCTCGATGATACCTTTCCAACGAGCTATCACATGCCTAAAACGGAGATTGTATGCAAAAGTTACGACCCCGGGAAGTTGATGTACTCACTTACCCAAACGGGGCCCACATGACTTTTGGCGCTTCATCTCCTAGGGTTAGGTTTTTGGATGTCTAGGACTTTTGGCATTCCCATTTATTGTAAAAAGGCCTTCAAAGCCTCATTGTAATCATCTTCTTGCGAATGCGAGTAGCCAACACATCTCTTCTCAGAGATAAGCTGCCACCATTCTAGAGAGTCTTTCACTCTGTATTTTTACAGTCTCTGTACATTTCTTTCATTAATAGAAATCATGTATTACTATATATCTCTGTGTTTATGGTTGCATCTCTGATATATTTCTGTTATATTACTCTATGTACGCGATATCTCTGTGTATTTCTTTATTATATCTCCGCTCTCATTTCGTGCCGAAAATGATCCAGATCACCATAGCTCTTATCTTCGGGTTCAATCCATAAATGAAGCGCTCTGCCTGTCGTTGGTCATTGTCCATATACGAAATGTATTTGAATAGTTCCATAAACCTGATCTCATATTATTCTACAGTTCTGTTTCCTTGTACTAAGGCATGAAATTCCCCTACCTGTTGTTCCTCGTAGTATGCTGGTATATATTTCCTTCGGAACCTCTCCTCGAAAAGTTCCCAAGATATTGTGTCTGGGGTAAGGTGTAGTTGTCTTTCCAAGTTGCCCCACCAGTTCAAGGCGCTGTCTTTTAACTGAAAAATTGTGATCTTTGCCTTTGAGTTGGATGCATAGTCCCTTAAGGAAAAACACCTTGTCATGCCTTCCAACCATGCTTCTGCGCGTTCACTGGCGTGACCCCCGACAAACTCCAGAAGTTTGATCTTATGCAATTATCGTGTGATGTCTTCAAGTGGAAGTCCTCCCCCCGAGTCCCTTGATGCTTCTGGTTTACCCGTTCTAGACGGTGGGAGTTCCACTTCAGTCCCTGTCAGTTAGCGCCCCTTTAAAGTCTCGTTAATGGCTTCCAACGAGTGCAGTATGAGGGCTAGTTCGGGCGATGGTGGTGGTGGTGGTGTTGGCGGTGCCCGTGACGATGCTCCCCTGCCTCAACCCCTTCGAGTCCTGACCATATTGTATGGATTAACCTACCTCACCCCCCCCAAGTTGTCAGGGTGAGTTCCAGGACGTTTCAAATTGGTGCTACTTAAACTTAGAAACAGGGTTAGGCGTAAGTTTTCTTTACTTGTCTGTAAATAGACATTACTCCATTAGGGGATTGGCTAGGTTTGGGTTAGGATTAAGCATCTAAGCTTGGTTTCTTTTCCCTTGTGAAAATAATTATCGGTTCCCATACCCTATAGCTACGTTAGCCTTGTGCTTTACTCGTCACTTCCTAGTGCACACTCTCCTAGTGCATATGCCACCTCCTTCCTGCTTGTCCTAGTCTAAGCCCTAACATCATTAATTAACTTTAATGTAGGTTAACCTTACACTTAAATAAAATAATTAATTTAAAATTATTATTACACTAATTCAACCCAACTTAGCTTTACTTTAATTTAAACTAACTTGACCTTTATATATATATATATATAAATAAATTAATTATACTAAATTATTTAATTTACTCTAAATTATTTTTACACTTTAAAATATAAAAATAAATAAACGAACACACATGGATTCGGGCACACATGGATTCCACGTGCCCGCCTGGCTTCCTCTAGTTCTCTCGTATCTAACCCCAAAATTCTACACCTACCATCTCTTCGAATCCCTTCGCGTCCTTCCTCTGGTTAGAGGTTCCAAGAATATTGCCCGCCATGGCTCACCTACTCGGTATTGTTCTTAGCACTTTTCTATCGCTGGGATTGTTGTATCTGCTGCCAGATCATCATGCAGAAATAGAGTATATTGATATGGTCATTGACAAGATCCAGGACCTGGAGTCCAATCTCTTTAAAATATTGGGAACCAATCCCAAGTCTGTACAATTTGCGAAGTTCGCTCTCAAGTATGGTGAGAGGTATGATTTAGTCTACCAGCTTGTGCACAGCTTCAATACCTTTGTGAAGAACGCGGAGTTAATTGAGTCAAGAAATTGCATGAACCTTTATTATACTTTGGTGATAAATGGTAATTTCCTATTTTGCAGTGCGAAATAAAAATGATTTGCTTGTAATTCTAGCTCTGGACAGATTTTGGTATTTTGCTTTCGGTTTATTTCTTTTGTATTTATAAATTTATTCATCGGTGTATATGCATGTAGTTAGATGTGTATATATGTATGCATATACATTGTCTTCCCATATTCCCCACGGCCTTTTGCACCTAACTGTGAAATTCCCGACTCAGTTTCGGGTTTCGGGGTTTCCTTATGCCCGATGCCAAGAGTTCCCTATCCTCATGGACTCCCGATATCCGATATGCCGATGTGCTACCCTCTGGCTTTAGCCCCTCCCCTGGCTATGTTTTGGTCCATGTGACCCTCTCCTATGTGACCACAGTCATACTCCCTGTCGGGATTCGGGGTTTCCTATGCTGAAATGTGCATGTCCTCTGGACTTGCGAAACTCTGAATTCCGATGCACGGTAACTTCAGCTGGCCCTCTGAGCTAGGCTCTCGGCCCACGTGACCGTTTCCCCGTGATCACAACCTTCCCTCCTTTTGGAGTTTCAGATTTCGCAGTTTCGTAGTGCGTGGACACTTTGTCCACGGAGCTCGCGATATTCCGATCCGCGATGCAATCTGCGACCTGTCCACCGTTGACTCTTCCGTGGGCCCCGCTGTCCCTTGGCCCATCGGGAAATCATGTTTCATGATTTCACAACTCTCATTGCTATATTCTCGGGACTCACGATATCCCGATCCACGAGGACAATTGGCTTCCACCACGRGRCTTTTCACTTTTCGAAAAATCAGACCTCGCGTTTCCGAACTGCAAGGACCACTCGTCCATGGGATCTGCGATTTCCCGATTCACAATGACCCAATGGATGACTTCCTGTCGGGACATTTCCAGATGGCCCCAATCACTGCCACGCGTCCCAGGAACAGACGGTCATGATCGTCTCTCGCTGTTTCGAGACTTTAAATGTCCCAACTTCCTCGACCTCGTGACTCCCGATTTCATGAATGCCGATATCCCGATGCCTTCACACCTCTCGTTGGGATTTCTCCTCCTGTCCTCACGGACTTAACTCCCTCACAACTCCCTGTAGATTCGACGGCTATCGGGTATCTGCCCGATATCTAACGACTCAGATCCGTTCTCCTGCGTAATAGACAACTCTCCTTTGGGATAAGGATTAGTTGCATGAAACATTATGTGGGGTTAAAATTGATTTTTGACAAGGTTAAAATTGGTATGGGTCTATTGTTCCTGAGGCTTTTCATTATTAAAAACTACCTTGACCACAGTCTTCCCTGATCTTAATTTCAGGTTATCGGGTTTTCATCTTTCCTGTCGCCAAGAGTTCTTGTACTCTGCAATCCTCGATCACCGATGAGTGCCTTTTGGCCTTAGCCCCTCCCTGGCTAGGATCCTAGTCCACACAGCTGTACACACAAGACCGCAGCCTTATAGCTTTCCTTTCGTCGGGGTTTCGGGCTTTCTAATACCAAAGTGCATATGCACCTTGGATCCGCGATCCTCCGATTCTCGATGTGTTCCAACTTTCGCTAGTCCCTTGGGCTAGTCTTTTGGGGTCCATACGACCTCCCTCTATATGAACGCTACCTTACCTCTCGTCAGAGTTTCAGGGTTTTCAATGCCAAAGTGCATATGTCCACGGGATCCTCGATTCCTCGAATCCTGACTCTCCGATTTGCTGACAGCTGGCCCCTCACGATGGCACTATCCTCCCTCTCTGATGTGCGGACAGCTGGCCCCCACTCATCGGGGTTTCGGACTTCGCGATTTCGAAATGCAGAGATTTTGTGTCCACAGAATCCCCGATATACTGATCCCCGACTTTCTTCGGATCTCCGACACGCATCCTAAATGGATGGACGGTCCAGGTTAAGCCTCAGACTTCACCAAACGCCAACCCAAAATAACTTATCTATGTGAGTCCTTATGGCCCAAACGCCAATGACTCTTCGATGGTTGCCACCTATCCCAATTAGATGGATGGCTCTGATTGTATCGGGGTTTTCACCATGAATTTCCCTGACCTCATTATTAAGTGTTTTTCATTATTAGCCACTATTTTAAAGGGTGTTCCTTTGAATATTCAGACTAATGTCGTATTAGCCATTTATGATCCAGTTAAAGGGTATTACCTAAAGCGGTTTCTTGTGATATATATAAGACCATTTGCTTGGATAATGTAGGGGTACTACCTTGAGTATATTTTCTGATACTATATCAGTCATATTGGGTCAAGCTGAATGTTGCCTGACATAATCTATTAAGACGCAAACTGACGTGTTTTTCTTACAGGTTAAGCGTGGCTGAAGTTAACGCTCAGGGTTTTGGTCCTTAGGCCCAGATTTCGAACTAAGACGCTCTGATACCAAATGTAACAACCAAATAATTTTAAACATCACATTATTTCATAAACTGAGACAATAACTTCATAACATAATATTGATTTTCGTAACAGCAACTTCAGTAACTTAGATTTATCAATGAATAATCATTTCATGGTAGAATGAAACAAATACATAATTTAACAATTTACCTGGTTCTGATGCTAATTTCCATCGCCTGGCTGCCTTGCTGTTGCCTTCTTGCTACCTGATGCACATACCAACACTGCCACAAACAAAAAATAACTGCCCAAACCTATTGTCCTCCCTTCCAACTACGAAAACTACCTAGCTCCAAGATATCTATGGATATCCTGGCCCCCGTGCCCAAAACCTCCAGCAACCCGGTGCCTCAACTGATCATAAGTGCCATAGCCAGAACTCTACTACTCCCTGCAAATCTCACAATCCTCCCATAATCCATCCTCCGTCGAATGCCCCTCACGTCCACCTCCCTTCCTCCCTTATTCCTCCTTCACCACCTCATGCCTTTACTCCCTTACCTGCCCTCGTCCCCTCCCTAGTCCTTCCTTTAATGTTTTTATCTTTTCGGGATTCATAGGCTATCCCTTGTTGCATATGCAACCATTTTATATCATATACCATTAATCTATTAAATCCATTATGCAAGTTATTAAATGTAGTTTGTAGTTAAATTATTAATTAATTAATCACAATTATATCCTTTAACTAATTAATAACTCACTTAATTAATATCATTAAATCATCTTTGTTTAATTAATACCTTGTTAACACAATTAATCCCCTAATTAGTTTTACTTTATAATTCTTAAACATTTATCCAACTAGGGTCGTTACACATAAGGATTTTCACCAATCCGGTGAGCAACGAAGAATGCAAGGAAACTAAGGAGATAAAATGGGGAAATTACCTCCTATGAAATAGGTGTAGGAAAATGAGCAGATGTCACTTTCCTCCTTCTTCAAACACATTGGGCTCCCACCGAAAGAAGACCATACCATCTCCCCTAGCAAAAATAGCTATGGTTTCCCAACTGAGAAGGAAAATATCTCACGAGGCCTTTTGGTAGCCCCAAGTAAACTTACTTAGTTTCTTATGTTTCAGTTTTTAGAACTACATTTTTGTCTCTTCATGGTTTTGTCTAGCAACAACATTTTTGTGTCAACTTTGAATTCTGTTAAGACTCTAAACTTTTTTTGGTCGCTTGGTTTCCCCTCAGTGGGAATATTAGTCATTTTGTATCTCAAAACCTGGTTTCTGAGTCTGGGCAGGATCATATCACTCTGTATTGTCACTGTCAGAATTAGAGAGAGACCTTGCCCGAGTCCTCTCAATTTTTGACCTTCTTGTATGCTTGTACTTTATTATATTTTAATAGATTAATGAAGGAATTTACACAAAAACTAAAATATAAAAATGAAGTCATCTAACTTAAAGTAATGTGAACCAACTTTTATTTTATTTTATGTCAATTAATTTATCATTTTCCATTCAACATTCTTATTATGCGTTATGGTTATATTTTTTCTTTTATTATTTATGAAGGCACAATGGGGCTTAACTTGTTGACCAATACATTATTATGTTCATTCATAATGAGGGGTTCAAAATTGTGAAAAATAAACTCAATATATTATAGTTATTGGAGGGGATATGGGGAATGGGGGGGTTTATAGGCATTGGTTGTATAAAAAGTGGTATCTAGTAAAATTATGGTTTATTATTATTATTGGAAAATGTATTGGGAGGCGATTTTAGAAAGAATATTTGGGAGGTATTTATCAATATCTAGTGAAATTAGTGGTATTATTTAATATACCTCAAATGCACATGTTATTTTATAGATTCACTTGTGAAAAACCATGGTTGTCTATGCCTGCAAATGGTAAGATGATCATATGGAATTATGGTTGGTATGAGCATGTGGAAATTTGTGAATTTGTTGTTGAAAATGTGAGAGGAAATGGGATAGTTTTCAAGGAAAAATTATGACTAGAATGTCCACGATAGCTCAAGAAAATACTTTTTGTTGTTTCTTATTGATTATTTAGGGGACATGTATTTTTTCCTTCATAATACTCCTAGAAGGAGACCAATATCTAGACTCTTTCTACCTACACTAAAGAGCACTATAATGGAAGAAGGCTCCTAGGGGACTATGTAGTTATGAAGTAAATATATTCCTTGTATAAGAGAGTGTCATGGTTGATTGATTGTTGGACGATGGAATACAATGTTCAATAATGTGAAAATAAAGCCATGGGAGTAATGGCTTGAATTGAGTGAAATTAGAACCCCATAGGATCTTACCTCACCTCGATAACACCATGGTTTGGCTTGGCAGTGGGATCCATATTAGACTCCTAGTATTCGATGGTAAGCTGCTCCTCAACAACCAACTTGGTGTGGACCTGCATACATTTAGAATAAGTGTTCTTAACTAGATTTTGTAGAATGATTTCTATTTTTCTCATGCCTTGAATTAAATGGGTAATGAACGAGTTTAGAATAGACAACGTTATTTCCATTACATAAATTATATTTTAATATAATTGTCTCTTTATATAATTGGTAGAGAGTCAATCTTTCCTAACAATTGGTTATAAGAGGAAGGAATTTCAAATTGGGTGCCTTAACGACTAACAGAAGCATTCAGGTGTCCTACAAAATGTTGTCAACTCTCATCTTACCATAATGGGTTGTTACATGTAGAATATGTGATTTTTATAAATGTAGTTGTAGACCAATTGTTTGAGAAAAAGACTCAATGAGGATTGGGAAAATGTCGTAAGCATCAAAGTTTCTAAGTTGATGGAATTTATTCCTAGGTTGGATTAATATAAATGCCTATGGGTAGGTTATAAGTGAAGAAAATACGATCTCTTGAGGTACACGATTTGATTGTGGAAAATCAGAAAGCCTATAGTAATATATGAGACTTAAGATTCTAATCTTGTGAGTGTGTATTCCTCCACTCCATACTCCTAGGGAGAATATAGTAAGGGAAGGAAGGGTAAGGGAAAAATCCCCATGGAAAATACATATGAAGTAGCAGATCCAAATCCAAAAGTAGGGGCAAAGGCTAATGCCGGTGGGTCTACTACGTTGGTACAGATACACTTATTATATATTTCAAGGTGATTTCAAGACAAAGTTTCAAATATCGAGGAAAGCATACTTTCATTCTTCATGTATGATGGGAATTGGTTAAAATTCAAAAAATAGAAGCATTTATATCGAGTTCATGCCTATAATTGACTTAAAGGTAGAGTCTCAAGACTAGTTCAAATAATTTAAATAAAACGAATTGTGAAAATTTGGTATAAATACCAAAATATATTGATGAAAAAAATTGAAATGGTTAGTAATGAAACTAAGATCCTGTCTTCATGGAAAGATTAATGAGGAGGAACTTGTTGTACAAACCAAATTATGGATTTTTTCCTTCAAATGTTAAGGGAACTATGATATTCCATATTCTTGCAAAATACCTAAGCATGATTGGCCCAAATCTATGGTTGATGTTAGGCCATCTAGGAATCTTTAAGAGAATATCACGACATACTTCATAGTTATATGTCGCCAATGGAGAAATAATTGGACAACACTAAAGCGTGAGTATCTATTTGGTATGAGGAGAAATGAATGACCTTCTAGATTTTTTTTGTGCTTAAATTTATTTATTGTGATTATAATATCTTAATTTTGTTTTCCCCTCTAACTCTTTGTCTCATCACATTGTAAAATATGATTACAATAATAATATAAATCCAAATTAACTTTATATAAAAAAATAAAAATATTAAAATTTATCTACATAAAATAACACTATTAATGTATTAAACTTTTTTTTTTATAATATATGTAAAATTATTATTACAATATAACTACAGCTATTTTTAGAATATAAATACAAATGTATAAAAATGTTATTACAATTTAAATTTAAGTTGTTTTGTCCTTAAATTATTCTAATATATAGCAATACATGTATCGACACATTGTTTAGATTATGTTTGTGCACATGTACAGCAATAACCATCATTAACAATAAAACAAACTATTAATCTTTGTATTGTTATGTTCTTAGAGCCAGTTCCTGGGGAAGAAATGACTTGGTGCACCCAAGTCACCCAACAACTTGAGGAGTCGTGTGGAACTACAACCTTTTCTCCTCAATGGCATTGCCAAACTGAGTGTACTTGGCTAGGACTACACCTTAGCAGTTAGAATCTTTATCAAGCTTAAATATGATAAAAAAATTCAACACCTAGACAATTCACAATAACAATGTCCAATGTACACAACAAGATATTGTGTAAATGGTTGGGCTGTGAAACTGAGCTAACACATGCAATAAAAGTTACAATGAAAGATTACAACAAGTGCAACCAATTGTGTATCTCCTACCGCATCGAAGAAGTTTACAAGTATCACACACTCGAAAGATACATACAAGATATACACCTATAAGATACAACTTCTTCCCTAAGACTTTCCTACTCACTGTAGACATTTCTCGTACCTTATGCACTCGTCCTAGCTTGCCTCTTTATTCCCAGAACCAAATTCTTTACTAACCCCTTGTCTCTACCTTTCTTCTTTCAATGTGCGTCACATGTATTTCCGCAACTCCTTACTCATCTCCACCATAGACTCAACACTTAACCGAATTTTGGCCTTCATCCAAACCTCGGTTCTCTTGTTGCACCTTGTGCTAGATATGTCATTGATTTCTTCAAAACCACATAAAGCTCAATGGATTCACCCTTTGCAATTCTTTGTTGTGTTGTCTCATTCCAAATTGATGATTCCTCCAAGTGACTCACCTTTGTGCCCTTATATGTGCATCGGCTCCCACCAAGTGAATTGTATTGGCACCTTGGAGAACCAACTCATACGTTCCATGTGTTAGACCCCTTAACAAGTCTAAGCATACCTCAAGTGTGGGCACACTCGGGAGGCTCTCCTAGCTGACTCGCCAAGCACCCCATGAGACTGTTTGGATGACCCACCAAGTTTCAAACTGGTGCTCACATTCATTTGCCCACTTTTCAAGTTAATTGAGCTCCCAAGTACTTTTCCAACTAACCCTTTCCATGGGTGCATGCATCCACTTGATGTGTTGTGTCAAATCTTCTAATTGTGCCTTGCCTTGTCTAGTTGGCTTGTATTTCAGTGATGCACCCAAGTATTTTCCCATGACTCTTTTCCAAATTTTCCAATCAGTTACTTGCATCGTGAGGCATCCCTACCATAAACATAATGTCTTCATCATGTATTTGTTTAATCACACACCCAAAGTTCCCTAA
>JASDQU010026857.1:14120-26662 GCA_032191745.1 Picea mariana
TTAGTGTCGGAAGAATGGCCCAGGGTGGGAAATGGTCCAGGTTCAGAGATTAGAAACAATCCCTCTTCCTTGGTTGAGAAGAATGGGGAAGATAGCCTATTATTGATATTCTATGTTGAGGGAAGACATTCTTTCAGACCTCACAGATGTGAGTGAAAGATTGGCCCAGATGATTATTATTGATGTTATATATTGAGGGCAGACATTCTTTCATATCTCACAGACGTGAGTGAAAGATTGGCCCAGATGATCATTGTTGATATTCTATACTGAGGGCGGACACTCTTTCATATCTCACAGACGTGAGTGAAATATTGGCCCAGTTGATTTAGTTTTTATGATAACATTGTTTCTATGCAGATGAAGACTACTGTGGTGGCAAACATTCTTTCAGATCTCACAGACGTGAGTGAAGGATTGGCCCAGATGATACAATTTTTATCATAACATTGTTCCTATGCAGGATGCTCTCAGATGTTTGTTATGAAGAATATATGACAGTAGATGAGGACTACTGTGGTGAATGTGTTTCACTGTTCGCAACTATATGTTGTTGATCAAGTACCTGTGTGTTACTTGATGTGGTAGTTAACCACTGGATTGTAGTTGTGTACTACTATGAATAGACATAGGTGTGTTCTATCCTTGTTCTAATTGCTTTGAAGACTATCAATAGATTATTGGAGATGGTGATCATTCAGATGAATGATGAACAAAGATTTTACAGACGAAAAATAGTTCAAAGCTTTTACTCCTCTTGTATCACTCCATGCTGAGAGTGTCTTATCCAACATCATATATAACTACTTAGATGAATTATGGTTTCAAGAGATGATTCAGCTGATGGTGATGGTGATGCTCATGATCTAGTCATGAAATAGTCTAGATGATTATATTGATGCTACCGGGTAAATGGTATGTTTTGTGCTCAAGTCCATTACCTGTAAATACCTCTTTAGCTAGGAGGGAGTGTTAATATTATGGTAGTTGCGGGAGGTATTTACCTCTACATGTGAACCTGACGAGAATAGAAGACTCTGGGAAGCAAGAGAAACCCTAATGAATTGGCTAATAACCCTAGAAGCATTGTCGGCTCAAGAAGATAATTTATATTAGGCTATTAGCCTCCAAGAGAAGAAGTCGGCTAGAATTAATAATAATATACTGAAAAGACACATACCCAGAAGGAGAAGTCGGCCCTAGCAAACTGGCAGGATTACTATAAATACAGGGCGCCAGTTCTCATTTGACAGCATCTCAGGATTGTAGTTTCCCATTTGGTGCGCACTGCAGTTGCAGTTGGTGCGCAAGTTTGGAGGAGGGTTGCAGGTGCAGCTGCAGCAGCAGCTAGTTTCAGTATTGGCTTGGATTTCTCTTGGCTAGGGTTTGGGACTATCTGATCATTCTTTTGTGATGTGCTATCCTCGAGGATTGATGCGCTACTCTTTGTTTGGCTATCTAGCCTAGGGTTTTCTTCCGAAGGAATTCTCAGTCAAGGTTAAGGTGCTCAGAGGGAGGCTTCGGCCTGTGGTTGGGTGACGAAGGTATCGTCAATGGTAAAATGAGCACACCATCATTTATATTCTAACAGCTAATCCAATAGTCATGCTCAACTCATGAGAATGTGCTTCCTCATCTCTAGCTTAGCTTTTTATTTCTGCAATTTCTCTCTTCACATCGTCCTCCCAAGTTACTGATCTCCTCATCACTTTGTGCCACTCACATGGCATTCAAGGGCACACTACCTCCTTTGATAATGTTCCCATGCTCTCTTTTGGTCTAGTATGCAGTGTAATTCTAGTAGCCACCTACAAAGCTATGGGAAAAATTTGTATCTGACCTGTGCTCAATTCATAGATACCACATGTGCTCAATTCGAAGATACCTCAGGGTCAACCTTTGGTGAGCATCCTAATTTTTCAAGTCGTTCACTTGTCAAATGAAAGTCATATATCCCCATGAACTTTCTGCAAAAGTTAAAAATTGCTATGGGATTGCGATCCTCCCTTCCGAACTCGTCTGCATAATCTTCCAAGTCAAAACCATCAGATTCCTTAGTACACTGTTTAGTTCTATCACATGGTTCAACTACTTCAAGTAGGAATCTGGCCTATCCTATGCAACTCCTTGGATTATATGGTGACATTGAACAAGTGTGTGGTTGGACAATCTACAAAAGGGTGGCAATGGTTCCTACAATCTTTCCTTCTTGTGGTGTCCTTTGAAATTGTGCTTGTACCATCCTATTAATGATATCTTTCACTGAATTTCCCATATTTACCAAACTCTACCTCATTTCACCTACATTGTTCAAAGTAGCCTTGTGAAGATCCCCCTATGATTTTTGTGTCTTATTGAGAGGTGTGTCACCTTCACTAACTTCCTCTATCACATTGATTGCATAAATCATTGGTTTTGGTCCAAGATTACTATTCCTCATCATAGGCACACTTGATACTCTAGCCTCATCCAAAAATACCAAGTGATTTTCAGAAATCAAGGGGACTACTTGGGAAAAAATGAAAAAGTATTTTCCCAATATCACTCCATGACCATCCAATGAGATAACTACTAGACCCAAGTTGAAAAACCAACCTCCTATCCTCACAAGTGTTGAACAAACTATCCCTACTATCTTATTCGTCGCAGAGTTGATGACCTTATACTGACTTGTGATGACCTCTATTTTCCAACACAATGGCTGAACAATCCACTCTCTTAGGAAACTATGTGTTACTCCAGTGTCAACAGGTGTCACAACCTTCAAGCTAGATATCGTTGTATCTACAAAACAAATACCTGTCTCATCCATGCTTCGTAGAGTGTTAGTAGTCTTCCCTTTGTTTTCCTCCATGAATTCCCCCGTTGCACTCAACGCCAACAATACTTCTCTTGAAGGTTTTTGAGTCTCAACTGTTTCCTCCAAAACTTCAGGCTATTGTCCATTTTTCCATCACTGGTCCACATTCCACTTGGCCAATCGAGATGACTTCCCTTCCCATGGGAAGTCACTTTCACCGTGGTCTTCCTTATAGATATTTCTTTCAATATTTATGGTTTCAGGTTGTTTGTTCACAACAACAAATACACTATGTTTGTGTTGGGCATCCTCCCCCTGGAGCACACCTGATGAAGAGAGTTGAACTACTTCATTATATGTTTCCAAATCTTGCAATGGAAGTGGATCTTCCATCTTCCTTTCGAAGTCCTTCAGTCCTACCTTGGTTGGGGTTGTCTAAACCACTTCATACTTACCTTCCCAAGTCATCTTCCTATTTGGACAATATTTTGTGAAATGGTGTCCCAAACAAATGTCACATGTGATAGAGTTGATGTCCTCAAACAAAATTAKCTTCTTTACAATGCTGGCAATGGGGGTCATGAATTTCCTTCCCTCAAACTAGTCTGACTCTAGAGTTTGGAAGTCTTCATCATTTTCCAAGAGATTCTTTAGTATTTCATCCCACAAATCCCATCATGCAATGATTACCATGATATTYTCYAGGCTTTGGTCCACTACTTCTAGGCTCACTACTAGAATTATCTCAAAATTCGACGATAGTACGTCAGTGAGTCTATGAATTATCGTCATATATCCAACGCAATTTGGCTAACTCTTTCATCASTGAAATTTTTTCAGATTATCCTACAAAAAATTGTGCGTCATATAGCCAAAACAATGATGTTGGTCATTCGACCAACGTAGTCTAGAAAAAAAATTCCAAACTCACTGTTTCTTCCAACGCCTATGTGTCGAAACATCGACACAAGACTCTGACACTTATTGATATGGATTTTATGAAAAGAATGAAATGAATACAGATTACTAACAGGTGCTTAAAACAAAATAACATAGATATAATAAAACTGGTTTTCTATTCAATAAGGAAATAAGTTGAAACTATAAAATGCAGCGGAAAACAGGTTGTTGGAATGGTGGTGGCTTATCTCTGAGAAGAGATGTGATGGTTGTGCTCATTCGAAAGAAGATGATTACAATGAGGCTCTGAAGGCCTTTTTACGATAAACAAGAATGTCAAAAACCCTAGACATCCAAAAACCTAACCCTAGGAGATGAAGCACCAAAAATCATGTGGCCCCCTTTGGGTAAGTTAGTACATCAACTTCCCAGGGTCGTAACTTTTGCATACGATCTTCGTTTTAACTGCACGATAGATCGTTGGAAAGGTATCATCGAGGAGATTAATTTAGGGGGATCAATGAAATCCTTTGGTTATTATTGAGAACCTTGATCCCGAAAAACCTTCATTTAGGCCCTCAAAATTTCCCTGGAAGTTAAAAACTGCTAAAAATAGTAAATTACCAAAATTGCCAGAAAACTATTTTGAGCTAGTTGGAAAAGGTGGGTGTCCACCAATATCTACCTGGATCACTTATACAGTCAAATTCGATGGATTTTTTGTATCTCCAACACTTACATGTCATCGACTATTCGACACAACACTCTGATGCTTATACAGTCCCTTCGACGTAGGTGTTGTATATCATAAACTTACGTGGCGTCGGATAGTCGACACAAGACTTTGATGGTTATATAGTCCCTTCGATGTGGGTGATGTATCTTCGACACTTATGTGTCGTTGGATATTCAACGCCCCTTCATGGGGAACAATCCTTGTATTATCGATGCATGTATAGTCACTCTAACGGAGGTGTTGTATCTATGAAACTTACATTCGTCGGATATCTCTAAGGTGTTGTGATTATATAGGCATCAATAATCCAACGGACAAGTGAATAAAAAAAAACAATAAAAAAATATTAATTCACAAATGAAACTTGATGCCCCTTTACTTGGGGTTTAGAGAAAATATTATAAGCATATAATACAGTAATAACACAAAATCTTATAATATAGTAAAAAAAAATCTTATAATACAGTAAAAACACAACAAAAGCATATTGTTGGGGTAAGAAAAAGGTATAAATATTCTCCTTGTTACTTTGGTTTATGATATATTCTTTGCTGAATTTTCTATTGGTTTGAAATAATTAGGGAAGAAAATGATTAAAAATCTTTTGAAAATAATATTAAATGATATTAGATATTTTCTAAACTTTGGTTTGAATTGCTTTAATTTTATACAGAAATTGACAATTATTCTTAATGGAGGATATTCAAGAAAATCATGAAGATGCACAGACCATTGAAGATTAAAGAAATTAGGCACAAAATGGTTCAAAGGAAGATTGATTTTTATCTTGCAATCTTCATAAATAGTAAAAGAAATCCCGAGGATCTATCGATCCTCAGGATAGCTCAATTTACTTGTCTTATTGTAATATATAAATAATAGTGAATGATAGAGAGAGAGGGAAGAATTTTGATCTCCTAATTGTTGATACTTTGTACAAAAACTGACTTTTAAATGACTTATCAATTATGGAAGTAATGAAAGTTTCAAGCGTTTTGATGATTTTCACGTACTAAGTTTTTCATAACAGTATATTCGAAAGACCCTGGGCCCAATCGACATGAGATACTGTCTTATCTGTAATTTTATCGATTCTGTTATAATTTTGTGATTTGATATTTCCTTCAATAGTTAGAATAGATCCATTAATGTGTTTTTTCTATTATGAATTGGTTGTGTTGTTCCATTCCCAGAAAGTAGATGTTCTATTTGGAAATTATTGATTGTTGTTCCATTATCGATTGTTGTCAATTTATCTCTTGTGGATTCTTTTCATTCAATTCACATTTGTTGTTGCTTTCATTAAATTCACATTTGTTGTTCCTTTCATTAAATTCACATTTGTTGTTCGTTCTTAAATCTCAGTAGATCGTTGTTCCTTTAAAATAGGTTAATTAATCATTGTTCTTTGAGATATTGATTCATTAATGTTTATGTAGATTAAATTATTGTTTCCTGGATAGATGAATGAGTTCAGTAATTAATTAATGTTTTTTCTCATGGTGTGTTATTGCTCATAATACATTTTCTGTTGATTGAGTTATTAGTTTCAGAGTTTGTAGTTAATGTGTGAAGAACTAAGTGATTATTATGGTAATTTAGATAGATCCATATTTGTTGTAACTGAACTATCTACATGATTTAAACCGCTACAACTTATCTGCAACTAGATCAACTATAGGATATTCCAGAGTGGTAGTTTGGGTCTCGGGTCGCGACTGATTTTGCCATGCCATTTGGTCGAAAATGTGCCAATAACCCTTAGGGATTTCTTGGTCTGGGTGTTCTACTTGGGGTGGATGATTACTTGGTCCCTTAGGAGGTTTGTTCACACTACCTATGTTTGGGATTTTAGGTGTTCCTTCTCCTATCATAATCACAGGAGATTCAAGTTCAAGTGGTTGTGGGTTTGCCTCAACAATTCCACTAGTCTCCCCTTCTCCTTCTCTCAAATTACAAGAATTTCCCTTGCTTAAAGGACTGAAAAGTGGAGTGTGTGTATTTTTGAAACTTTGTTCAGTTCCTTCAGCTCCGCTATGAACCTCAGCATGAACTCCAATTGGTGAATTTTCTAATTGAAGGACTCAGGTAGAACCTTTTTGAGGTCCAACTAAGTCTTGAGATTCAACCTTTTGGATAATTTTGTCTATAAAAGTGCTCCTTCCAAGGGGCACCCGGCCCTGGGATTTTGTAGTTTTGGTAAAGGTTTTTATTTTTCAGGTTCTTTCTTCTTAGTCATACACGTTGATGCAACTTATATGCACCTATGTAACTTCTATGCATTAGCTGAAGGTAGGCTTTGGCACAAGCATTTTACTTGTTACATGTATAGGTTATTACCTTCTGTTTTCAATACCTCATCCTTTCAGAGACAAAACCTATACTATCCTTGACAATCTCCCCAGCAACATCGCCAAAATGTTGGGCTCTAAAGATGTCCTAAAAACAACCTTATTCTGACATTAATTTTATCAACCGAGGATTCATCTTTTCTCTCAAGATTGCTAGGAAAGTCTATCTAGATAAGTTGTACAGGTTTAAATTGTGTATATAGTTTAGTTACAACAAATATGGATCTATGTAAATGATTTAAACCTCTACAACTTATATGCATAGACTTTGCTGACAATCTTGAGAGAAAATATGACTCCTTGGTTGATAAAATTAACGTCAGACTAAGGTTGTTTTTAGGACATATTTAGAGCCCAATATTTTGGCGTCGTTGCCAAGGAGATTGTCAAGGATAGTATAGGTTGCATCTCTAAAAGGATGAGGTATTGAAAACGAAAGGTAAGAACCTACACAGGAAACAAGTAATATGCTTGTGCCAACTTCTACCTGCAGTTGATGCATATAGGTTACATAGGTGCATAGAATTTGTGTCGATGTGTATGACTAAGAAGAAATAACCTGTAAAACAAAAACCTTTACCAAAAACTAAAAAATCCTAGGGCTCGATGCCCCTTGGAAGGAGCACTTCTATAGACGAAATTATCTGAAAGGTTGAATATCAAGCCTTGGTTGGACCTTAAAAAGGTTCTACCCTAGTCCCTCAAGTAGAAAAATCACCAACTACATCTCACGCTAAGGTTCATAGCAGAACTAAAGGAAGTGAAAAGAGTTTCCAAAATACACACACTCAACTTTTCAGTCCTTCAGGTGAGGGAATTTCTTGTAATTTGAGAGAAGGAGAAGGGGAGACCAATGGAATTGTTGAGAAAAACCCACAACCACTTGAACTTTGATCTCTTGTTATTATGATAGGAGAAGGAACACCTTAAATCCTAGACATAGTTAGAGCAGCCAAACCTCCTAAGGGACCAAGTAATCATCCACCCCGAGTACAACACCCAGACCAAGAATCCCTAAGGGTTATTGGCACATTTTCGACCAAATGGCATAGAAAAATCAACCGTGACCCCAGACCCAGAATACCACTCTAGAATATTCTATAGTTGATCTAGTTGCTAATGCCCCAATGAAAGCCATTCCACTACAGGATATTGCAATCTTCAATGGACTGATCTCAGAGGACTCTGACATGTTCTTATTAGAATTTGATGTCCTCTGTAGAGGCTATGACTATAACTCTGAACCCTAGAAACTAAATCTATTTCCTTCCACTTTGAAAGGATAATATTTACGATAGTTTATGGGACTAGGGGGAGGAACTATAAATTCATGGGATGAAATGAAATAAGCCTTCCTTACGAAATGTCAAGACTACAGTAGAACCGGGGATTTAAAGGATGAAATATTTAAAATGGTTGCAAAAGAAAATGAAACACTAGAAGAATATGTTGAAAGATTTCAATACAACCTGCATAGATCACCTTACTGTACACTACTAGGTGAGGTACTTAAATCGACTCTAATAAAGGGTATGAAGGATGAATGGATAGAGATGTTAAATTTGATTGGAAAAGGCAATATTTATTAAGAAATGTATGATGAAATTGTCCACTTATGTATCAGGTGTTCTTGCGGTAGTACAGAAACCAGATTGTGCATATGACCCCCAATAAACATCACCATAAGTAGCAACATTACTAGTGGGAGTGTCACTCGAGCAAAAATTGGTAATCTTTTTGAAAATTTTAAAAATGACATTTTGGCTACTTTAACTACACAATTGGATGTTATGTAAGATAAACAGAGACAAGAGGAGGAAAAAAAGTCGTTGGTTGTATTTTTTCCACGATGCAAAAAAAAACATAGTCCAAGGGAGTGTCCCCTGGACATGGTTCGAACTTGCGCTATCTGTGCCAAAGATCATGCGACAAAACAATGTCCATCACTTCATATAATAAAGGTAATCTTTAAAGAAGTATAAGAGGAAATAGAATCGATATATCTAATGGCTCAGCGTCACCAATGTCACACTCATCCCCTAGGTACTCTACAAGATCCTTCTTATTTCTTTCCTGGATAATATAATCAACAACATAATCCTAGAAATACATGGCAGGGTCAACCATTTGTTAACCCCACCTGGAAGTCCCAAAAATATCCTTCTGCACTCTGGCCAAATAAACCTGTTCACACTCCTACTTTGCCTAACTTGAAATACTCTACCCCATTTTGGAATAATTCAAATAATACCTCCTATCCTTCATAGTGGACTAGCACAGCTGCCCAAGCCCCCAATTGGAGTCAAAACTGGCAGTGCCCCATGGTACTGACAAATCAGCCTATGGGAATGGTTCCTCAAGATCAACCCACTTTACAAGCTCCACTTCAATTTCCCCAGAATCCCCAACCTCAAATGCGCCCTCAACTGCCAGCTCAGCCCAACCCAAATCATAATAACAAACCAGTACAACTTAGGAAAATCATCGAGAATTTAGAATGTGAAACAAACTCTGTAGGATGAAACACACTTTGATTAAGGTTGGGGTGTGTAATCTCTCCTGAGGAAATTAGAATTCATCAAGAATAGAAGAGTGAGAATGATATACAACCAAAAATAAAACCATCGACTGTGGTTATAACAGAAGAAGAAGAACAAGGGGAGAATAAAGTCGAGCAACAAAACCCTGTTAAAGACGTAATTTCTCCTCCCATGTTTCTCGAAAGGATAATGATAGCAAAACCAATTGCATATCCAGAATTTGATATCTTTGGGGAACTAAAAAATCCATGTGTTAAAATTCCACTCCTACATGACTTACAAGATAATCCTATTATGCGAAAACATTTAAAGAATTATGTGGGAAGAAGCTCGGAAGGAAAACTAAGAATCCATCAACTTTTCATGTGGTAGGAACTTTATCTGATCTTATTCTAGGCAAACAGCAGCTAGTTAAATATGTACACCTAGGAAATCATGTGGTAACGATTAAGATATAGGGTTGATTTTTCCCAAATACACTGGTGGATTTGGGAGTAGCCATCAATATTATGACCACCGAGAGCTGTAACGTCCTGGGTATCACCTCCTACGAACCTACTTCAACTCTGTTAGAATTGGATGATAGATCGGTGGTTAAACAAGTAGGCACATTAGAAGACATAGTAGTCTCGGCCAATTCTTCGGAATAACAAGTTGATTTCCTAGTTATTAACCCAATAAGTAGACTAGATGGACACCCATTAATATTAGGGAAACTGTGGCTAGAAACAACATATGCATACATAGGATGTTGCATAGGAAACATGATGATTTCTAGAGGAAGTGCTATAAAGAACCTTATCTTGTATCCTCCAGCTAAACCAAGTCTTCCTGTCATACACCAATAGTTGCAACCACCTAGATATCCATAGGAAATCATACGCCCTCCTATCACACTAGAAGAAGCTCTTGGGCTCAAAAACCAACTAGAAGATGATGTGATCAACAACTTCATTAACATCCCAACTGTTATAGGTAACCCAACATGTCAAATGATAAAATCCATTTTAGATAATAAAGCACAGGGATATCCTTTGGAAGAATTTATGGAGCAACATATTCCCACTACTGTTGTCCATAACAACATTGTAGTTGAAATTGCACCAGGAAGATTTATGAATATTAACGCCCATTTGAATGACCAACAACAACAAAAATTAATCCATATCCTTTCTAAATACCAATAGGCTTTTTTTTGGGAGTATTCTGACATGAAGGGAATTGATCCCCAACTATGTCCACACCATATCTATATTGAAAAAGATACCTGACCCATCCAACAGCCCCAATGAAGATTAAACCCTCATCTCAAGGACATTGTCAAAGAAGAATTATAGAAACTGTTGGATGTAGATTTTGTATATCCTATTTCAGACAGCCAGTGGGTTTCCCCACTCGTAATCATCCCTAAAAAGAATGGTAAGTGGTGAATCTATGTAGACTACAGATAACTCAATAAAGCTACCCAGAAGGACCATTTTCCCCTACCTTTTATGGATCATGTCCTTCATACTTTAGTAGGGAAGTCGATTTTCTCTTTCCTAGATGGCTTTAGTGGTTATAATTAGATTCAAATTTCTCTGGAAGACCAGGATAAAACCAGATTTACATGTCCTTGGGGTACCTTTGCATATTGATTATTTCCCTTTGGGTTATGTAATGCCCCAAATACATTCCAGAGAGCTATTTTAAGTATATTTTCTGATTTAATTAATGAAGTACTTGAAGTTTACACGGACGATTTTACCCCTTATGGCACTGAATTTGATCTATCTTTAAGAAATATGGAGAAGGTACTTGAATGATGCATTTCTACTAGGCTATGTTTAAGTCATGAGAAATTTCATATGATGATGGATGAAGGTGTAGTACTAGGACACTATTTTTCTGCAGATGGAAACAAGGTAGACTGAGAAAAGATAGAGGTAATCCTTAAATTACCTACACCTCATACACAAACCGAGGTACGTAGTTCCTTGGTTGTGCCGGATATTATCGCAGATTCATAGAAATTGTTTCAAGAATAGTTGCACCTTTACATGCTTTAACTGGTAATGTGGAATTTCAGTGGTCTGATAAGTGTGATGTTGCATTTGCAGATCTTAAAAGGTTAATTTCAACAACACCAGTGTTGAGACAACCAAAATGGAAGTTACCATTTCACATCTCTTTAGATGCATTGGATGTCACTATAGACACCGTCCTTCTACATGAAGAAGACAAGAAAGCTTATGCTATTTACTTTATTAGCAAAAATCTTACCACTACGGAATTAAATTACACACTAATAGAAAAATAAATTTTAGTTGTTATACATGATATTAATAAATTTTGACACTACATAAAAGGTTGTCTAGTGTTTAAATATACTGATCAGTCTGCCATTAGATATTTATCCAACAAACCAATTACTAATGGATGGGTTGCTCGGTGGTTGTTTTTGTTGCAGGAATTCAACATCACCATTCAGGATCGGTCGGGAAGAGAAAATATTGTTATAGTTTTTTTGTCCCGTATACCCAAGACATATAAATCTTTGATAGTCGAAGACCAATTTCCAGATGAACATCTATTCACTGTGACTATTAATACACCTTGGTACGTTGATGTGACGAATTATATGACAGTTGGGAAAGTTCCAACACACCTTTCATCAAGAGAAAGGAAACTAATTGTTCAACGTAGTGCACGATTCACCTAGATTGGTTGATATCTTTTCCACACAGAGTCTGATCTTCAGATCCGAAGATGTATCAGAGATGATGAAATTCATGATGTCTTGAAGGAGTGTCATGATGAACCCTATGGCAGGCACTTTGTAGACCACATGAGTGGGAATAAGGTTTTACAAATGGGTTATTATTGGCCATCGATATTTAAAGATGCAAAGAAGTATGTCCAGGCCTGTGATAGATGTCAAAGGATGGGCCGACCAAGCCAAGCTGATGAAATTCCCATACAACCACAAATGGTGGTGGAACCTTTCGAGAGATGTGTTGACGGGCGAAAACGACCGTCCGTCAACTGGGAGAGTGGAACTGGTCCGGGGTTGTCTAATAACCCAAGCCGTTTGAAATGGACCACCCTGACGGGTTTAACGGCTCCGTTGGCCGCCCTAAGGTCTCCTAAAGAAGCCGAAGAGGAAAGCTGATCTGAGTTAAGTGATCTAAATAAGCAAAACTAACTATAAACTACTCTAACTATTATATATACAA